>JAFEMH010003316.1:0-273170 GCA_022495995.1 Adenophora triphylla var. japonica
TTAAATTGCAACAGATGTCCTATTGACTTGAACCGAATTTGACCAGTATTCCAAATCACCTCCAAGTCTCGACGCAAAACCATCCCCCTTCCCCCATTATTTCCGACGAGAGAGAGAGAGAGAGGAGAGAAAATTCAACCCCAACATTGCAAGGTTTGCTTCGAATTTGTAAAGGAAAATTACTACGGGAAGGTGGAATGGGAATTACGATGGCTTGCCACGGAAGGACCGACATGACGAAAAGAACGCGGTCAAGTTCTGATATTCATCTAAACAACCCATTGTTCATCCATTGAATCCGGCGGAGTTTTACCCTACTAGGGAGAGACACAACTCCAAGGAGGGATTTTAAAGACAATAAGTAGCTTCCTACAAATTCCATTAATTTTAAGAATGTGCATTCTTTAAATGTTAGAAATTTTGTCTTAGAATTTACTTAGGGACTTTTGGTGCCCGAATTGGGGCTTTTGACTTTGCCATGAATCGTTGTCGTAAATTGACTAGGATGTAGTTCAATTGACACTATTGGGTGGATATTGGACATAAAAATTTTGGTTGCAAAATTCCATATGTCTAGGATGCATTTTCCAAAATTAAAGTAGCTTTTAATTCAGATTTTGAGTAAATTTTCGAAAATGTTCGAAAAGAATTTGAAAGTTCCGGTTTCGACGGAGTTTTCAAAGATTTTGAAAGTTCAATTCGAATTCGAATTTTAGCTTTGACGGACGCGAGTTTTCAAAGATTTTGAAAGTTAGATTTTGAAAGTTCCGGATTTATTGAGTTTTCAAAATATTTTGAAAGTTCCGGACTTCGACGGAGTTTTCTGGAAATGTTTTGAAAGTTCCGATTCGACGGAGTTTTCGAAATATTTTGAAAGTTCCGATTCGACCTGCGAGTTTTCGAAATGTTTTGAAAGTTCCGGGACAGACTGGAAGTTTTCTCGAAATGATGGAAATATATGTAGGAAATACGAAATGAGAACCGAGATATCTCGCATTGCATCCTTTCGACATGCGTTCGTGCATTTGGTGGATGTTGCTCTCGCTCTTGTTTGCCTCGCAGTGGGACAGGGGGACGGTTGATACCCACAAACTGTAAGAGGTCTGTGGGTGCCTGAGGCAGTTGAGAGCATTGTGGGATATCATCCCGACGTGCAGCCTCGAGAGGGAGCAGCAGGAGTCTCACTAAGCAGTTCGGTGCTCGACTGGCCGGTCAGCCGGGTTTATCGCCGCGGCCGGCGATAGGCCGATACGCCGAGGGCCAGTCCACGTATGTAGCTCCTCGAGCGAGTATCGTGGGATACGCACCCACACTTTCCATTTCGGGGGCATGGGGGGAGTGCAACGGTGACTCCCACTGGATTTTGTCGCTATCACTCACGGGTTGCCGACTCTATGGCAACACGCCGGGTGCGGGTTGACGGTTATACCCTCTGGAAAGCAAAGCTTGTCTGGTCAGCCGGGTTTTTTAGATATTACCGATGTGGCCAGGCTTTCAGGCATTCTTGCAGTGCCGATGGGAGTAGGTGGCATCTCTGGAGTAAGCGGGTGTCGCCGATTATTTGGATGGATCATCGAGGACTTTGATCGTCGTGAGCCGCCCTGGCTCAAGGGTTCCTTTCTGGGTCTCGCGTTGTCGGGCCGACTTTGCTCCTCGACTTCGACACATCCCGTCACTCCCTCCGCTTCGGGCCGCCGACGTATCTCGGGATGCCTCGCGGAGGGGGTTCCCGCGCGGGGGAGGGGTCCGGACCGGCCGAGCTCTACCATTTCTCCCCGGACAGTTCTCGCGGGGAGAGTGAGCACTCCTTTAGCCGCTTCCACTGCCCGTCTTGGATGTAAGTTTACGCTCTTTTTCTCTTCTCGATTGCCTCTTTCATGTACTCAGTATGTATCTCGGCTTTCAGAGCCGATATAACTTTCCATTTCCGCTGATGTGTCCGGGGTGCTACGAGGTGTTCTCGCAAACCTGCCAGGATTTGGGACATCAAGGAGGCGTATCGACTCCTTCCGCAAGGTTCCCCTCGCCACGTCGGTTTGGACGTAAGAAAGCGAAGAGTGGCGGTCTCATCGAGAGTTGGCACTCGAGTGTCAAGTACGAGGGAGGTGTCTCCGGCACTCGAACCGGAGTTCTCCGAGAGGATCCCACCTGACCTGGTGGAGTCGGCCTTCCACTATGGCGTGGTTCTGGGGGTCGCTAGCGAGGTGACGCGCGGAGGAGGCTCCCGGTGGGACTTCATTGCTATACGCGCTATGTATCTCGGGGAGCGAGTAGCATCCCGCCGCGCATGGCCCGGTCTCATTCCTGGGCTGGCTGTGCCATGATCCTCCTACGCACATGCAAAGCATCCTCTCGTCGATGCCGATGGATGAGTTGGAGAGGTATAGACAGGCGCTGTGTTCTTATACCGAGTACATCATACGGGGCCGCCTATGATACTTTCTCGAGGATGAGGCCGAGTTGAGCCCACAATGTGCAGCACAGATGGGCGGCTGGCGAGTGTCCCAGACGCTCCCCGAGATCTCCTCCCTGCAGGTCCCACGCGCTAGGTTGGGCGTACGAGGGGCTGGGATGGTTCGCGCAAGCAGCGACTTGTGATCCCGCCTCCCTGATGAGCCGAGACTCACGATACATGTGGCTGACCCCAATGCCTTCTGTGTGGGAGCACCTTTTTTTTTGTTTTCCGTATTTCATAGTAGCATTTCCTCAGCAAATGTTGCATCTCGTACTTTCTCAGGCTTCGTTTTCCGGGACGACCTTTCCTCTGGTTCGTGCAGTGTCCGGCCGCACGTACAACGAGGCTGGGCGAAGGCCGGTGGACGCGTGGTCCGCCACGCTAGGAGGCTCGGGAGTTCATGCGGTGCGCTTCCCTGAGGAGCGTGGGATGTCCGAGAGCTGGGCCATCTAGGCCGAGAGGTTCGCCCGCTCCCACACTGCGGGGAGGACTTTCCACAGTGGATTCGCGCCCGCGGTGGAACGCCGGATTTGGAGCTCTTCTGGGCGCACCGGGCGCGAGAGGGGAGAGTCCTCGAGTTCGCATACGCCGAGGAGGCCTTTTGCATATTCCCGCCGGGAGGAATTTGGCGAGTTCCTCGTTGCCATGACGGATCCTAGCCATGAGCAAAGACGTCGAGTGCTCTGATGACGAGCAGACTCTGAGTAGTCCTCTTTTTACCGCTTTTTTTTTTTTTTTTTTTTTTGTATTGTCGTAGGAACGATTTGATTTGAACCGTATTCGAAAAAGGCGCCCGTGGGCTAACTCCGTACTTCGCACATTTATTCTCGTGATCACCTTCGTTATTTTCGGCAAATAAGGAAGTAGGTTAATCAAAAATAAATAAATGAAACATGCATTAAAAAATTGAACGGGTCAAAATTCTAAGCCTATATGCACCGATTATTAATTATTTGCACCGCGCACGAGCCCTGGCGGAGGGGATATTGAAATTGATTGAATGAAACCAGGGCAAGACGTTGTGCTTTCATAAGGATGAACAGGAGTTGTTTGGAAATGTTTCCAATTTAGAGCGCCTAGTCAGCAGAGTTGACCAAGTCAACCGCAGAGGGAGTCCGGCCCTGACTAGGAAGTGAATTTCCGCATTCTTTAAATTGCGTCACTTTGCAATTGTTTAAGAACCGCGTATTGCTTTTGATCATTCTCGTCTGAATTCTCTCAAACTTCCAAGGTTTCCTTCATTTTTTATGGCTCCCTTTCCCAAGTTACCGTCTCGGATGCAAGAGCGATATTTGGACAACTTTCGCCGTGGGTACGGAGCCACACGAGGCGTAACAAAGGGTTTTTCGAAGGTCAGCATGGGATTAAATCTGCTTGGGCTTTCAAGGAGCTCATGCGCGATTGGGATCTTTTGAGAGCCGCGTCTCGCTCGGGACGTACGGAGGAATGTGTACATGCCTTTTCGTACAACGAAGTCACTCCTACGTTTGAAGATTTCCGGCCATTCTCGGGAGGACTCCGAGACGAACAAATAGTTCTTCCGTATGCCGTGGTACGGCCACCGCTGAGAAGCTAGTGTCTTTGCTGGTATCTCTACCGAGAAGCATACGGATGCCGATACAGATACCGATTATGTTGACATTTCGGGATCGCCCGAAAGATTTGCCTGAGCCGAGGGGAGCGTCTTTTCGTGGGACGCGTTTGCTCGTGCGCGATTGCTACTCGTTCACATTCACGTCTCTCGGGCGTGTGCCATCACAAGACTCGGACCCGGTGAGGCAAAGGCCGGAGCTGGGAGACATCGTGCCGCCGGGTCTTGGGCGAGACGTTCCCGGGCATAGGTCGGATGGCGACCGTAGCCGATACATGGGGAGGGAGTCCCGCTATGCTTACCACGCGGCCGAGGGAGAGACCGCAGATGATGCCCGAGGTGCCAATGTCTTGTGACGCTGGGTCCTTTCTCTCGACGTCCTCTCGGTGATAGGGGCGATCAGCCGAGCCGGAGCTCGATGGCCGACTTTGCACGCATCACTTGCGATGGTGGGTTCCCCACTGGAAGTTACAGACTTGCTCTGACCGCCAGAGGGTCTCGTTGTCCGTCGAGCGCCGGGCCGTCTCGCACGTCTTTCTACATTCCATCATTGGTTCTCATGACAAGACGGGCCGGAGCAGTGCCACCGATCGATTTGAGTTATGCCGCTACCTTCGAGGTGGGATCTTTGCAGATGGAAGATCCTTCGACGCTATTGCCGATCACACGGTGGCAATACACGTCCTTTCCCCGCCAGTGGTTCTCTTTCACCGGAGAGAGGGCACTGTTCGTCGACGCAAAGATCTCGAACCGGTACGAAGAGTGTATGGGAGACACAGATGGCTATCTTGTGGAGACGGAGTGAGTTGCTGGGTGCCGATCACCCGGGACAGCCTCGACCTCAGGAGGGCCCGGCAAGTGGCTAACCCCGGGAATCGTATCGGCGATGCCATGGCTGATTATGAGACAAATGCCGATCGGAGGCCAATCAAAGCACTCTGTTATGATGGCTCGAAGCGAGGCGGCTCGAGACAGAGCTAGGAGAAAGGGTCGCGCTGGATGCCTACAAAGCTCGACTGAGGCATCGGGAAGAGTCCCCTGAGCCAAGTAGAAGGCCTACCGGAATATTTCCCGCGAAGGTGAAGAACACTCGCCAAGGGGAAAGTGGAAGGGGAAGAAGGATGAAGGACCAAGTACGGAAACTAGGTTGACTCTTGCTGCCCGTGAGTATCCACCCATTGTCATTTGCGACACATTAATTGATTAATGTTTTATTGTAGTTTTGCTAGCGTGTAGCGAGTCAAGAGTTGACCGTGCTTGAACTCATCAAAGAATGTTTTAACCGTTATGAATTTGTAGGTTAAATGAAAAGAGTTTTTCAAACACAAGCAATTGATGCTTATTGTATTTTTTTGTTTTTTAGACCGAACCAATGATGGCCGCCTACGTTCCCTTTTACAATTGGACTAAGGGGCTCAAGTCACCGTAGTTCGACACTTTTAGGTGAATTTGAGAAAAACAAAGACAAAAAGAAGTGCGACTGCTTTTTTACCCTGGATCATTAGCGGGAATGTATCCACTGGGTATTACTCTTTAGCACTTTAATTTTACCGAGGGGACGGTGTATGGGGAAGGTGAGTTGACTCGTGCTCTTCCTCAAACGAAGTATTCAAGGAGCTTGCTTCCGTTTCACGGGGTTAACGAAAGGGTTTCCGTCCAAGTCTCGCTAGCTTCATGGCTCCTCCGAGAAGATTCTTTCAGACCACGAACGGTCCTATCCAGTAGGCTCCCACTTTCCGAGGGGATTGGTCTCGCGTAGGAGGCTTTTCCTTTAGCACCAAGTCGCCTTCTCGATGTCTCGGATCTTGACTTTCTTGTCGAATGCTCGTGCCATTCTCGCTGTAGGCTCGAGTATGTTCCATGGCTTTCAATCCGCGCTCGTCGAGTAGAGCAAGTTCGTCGTGACGCGCCCGTAGCCATTCGACTTCATTGATCCCGTTTTCCAAGAGGACTCTGAGGATGGAATTTCCAATTCCACGGCAACATCGCTTCCATTCCGTAGGTAAGCGCGAACGGAGTCTCCCCGCGGCGGTTCTCGACCGATGTTCGGTATCCCTGCAGGGCTAAATGTAGCTTTTCGGGCCTCCCGACTCCTCTCGGTGGTCATCTTTCCGATTATCATGGCGAGAGTCTTGTTGGCCGCCTCTACCGCACCATTGGTTTGTGGTCCGTAAGGAGAAGACTTGTGACGTGTGACTCGAATTCGGCCGCAGTTGGTCACAATCTCCTTCGAAGTGAGTCCCATTGTCGGATATGATCTCGCTGGGCACTCCGTATCGGCACATGATGTTCTCTCGATGAACTCGGCCACCTTCTTAGAATTCGCACCTTGTACGATCCGGCTTCTACCCATTTGGTGAAGTAGTCGATCGCGACTAAGATGAACTCGTGACCATTGCTCCCGGAGGAGTGATCTTGCCGATGACATCGATTCCCCATGTGGCGAAAGGCCATGGCGTAGTCATGCAATAGAGTTCATGAGGAGGAATGTGATTGAGGTTCGAGAACCGTTGACATTTGTCGCAGCCTTCTGACGAACCGGGATGCGCCTGCTTTCCATTGATATCCAATAGTATCCCATACGGAGAATGATCTCGTGTCAATGCTCTAAGCGTTCATGCGCGGACCGCAGGTTCCGCTGTGAACTTCGCTCATTAGCTCGCCGGCTTTTTCTTTGTTTACACACCGAAGGAGCGGCCCTTCGTGGCGCTTCTTGTACAACATACCCCCTTAATGACGAAATGGGATGCCAGTGCATTTTAATGCCATCATGTTTTTGGCTTTGATCCCTTCTTTGTATTTTCCATCTTCATTTGTGAAGGAAGCTTCTCCGCTTTGGAGGTACCGGTAAATTTGATTGTACCAGGTTCGTCGATCGTTTCTTTTTCTTTTTCGATCTCACAAAGAATAGGCGGGTGTTTCCCGTCCGCTCTATTCTCGAGGGGTTTTACCGTTTCCCATCGGGAATTTCGACAAGAGAGGCGAGGGTTGCTGTATGCCTCGGCGGTTGCCTCGTCTCTTGGCAAATAATGAAAAGAGATGTCCTTGAACCGAGCAATGAGCTCCTCCATGTACGCGTGGTACTTCGGGAGGCCGAATCTACCGTCTTCCATTTGTTGGACACTTGATTGATGATCAATGCCGAGTCTCCATATACATCCAAATTTCCGAGATGTTGCGGCCGAGGGCGGCTTCGAAACTCGCTGCACAATGTGCTTCGTATTCTCGCTGCATTGTTGGTTGCTTCAAAATTCGCCTTGATAGCTATGGGAGTATGCTCTGCCCCTTGGGATCGACAAGGAGCATTCCAATACCATTCCCCTTCTTGTTGGCTGCCCCATCGAAGAAGAGTTGCCGCCGGCTTGCGCCTGCCGAGCGAGAAGATTCCGTCGTCCGGAATTGCGGATCGTGACCCTTAGGTTCACCGCTCGGGAAGTCGGCCACTGATCTCGCTGGCGACTCTACCCTTTGTTGATTTTCCGACCATGTACTTGATGTCGAACTCACCAGAAGAATGACCACTTGGCTAGCCGCATTGACAGGATGGCTTGTCAAAGAGATATCTGACGGGGTCCACTTTGGAGACCAGGAGCACCGAATGCGACCGCATGTAGTGTTTCAGCTTTCCCGACTACCCATACCAAGGCGGTACAAGTTTTCCGATGCCGAGTAGCCGAGTTCACTTCCTTGAAGCTTCCGGCTTACGAAGTAGATTGCATGCTCAACCTTGGAATCTTTCTGTTCTTGTGCCAAGATTGCTCCGATTGACGTGTCTCATCAGTCGATACAGGAGTAAAGTGGCTTGTCTTCATGTGGCGGGCACAGCACTGGGGGATTCACCAAGTAGGTCTTGATCTTCTCAAAAGCCGTTTGGCACTCTGAGTCCCATTTGATGTCGGCATTCTTTTTCATCGCTTTGAACATACGGGCTCGCAGAGAGATGTCAACCGGTTGATGAAGCGACCGATGTATCAAGTCTTCCCATGAAGCTCTTCACTTCGTCGTGGCTCGAGGCGGCTTCATGTCGATGATGGCCTTGATTTTCTTGGGATCGGCTTCGATACCTCTTTCTCGTAACCATGTACCCCAAGCACCTTGCCGCGCTTGACGCCGAAGGTGCACTTTGCCGGTTTAGTCTCATGGAGTGCTTTCGAGTCCTGTTGAAGAACTTTCTCGTATCTGTCATGTGCCGCATGTCCGATCCTCGGAGCGGATGATCATGTCGTCGACATATACTTCGATTTCCTTGTGAATCATGTCATGGAAGAGGGCCGCTGCACTCGCCGGTAAGTAGCCCCAGGTTTCTTCGCACCGAACGGCATGACCGTGTAATGCATGTCCCCCACTGAGCGGTGAAGGCGCCTTGGCTTGATCCTCCTGACATTTTGATCCGGGCCGTATCCAAATAACCCGTCCACGAAGGACTTTACTTCGAAATTTGCCGTGGTGTCGACCAAAGATGTCGATGTTAGGCAAACTGGGAAATCATCTTTAGGGTCGGCCTTGTTGAGATCCCGAAAATCCACACAAAGATTCCGACCTTCCTTTCCGTTGCCTGGTGACCGTCACGATGTCGGGAGAGCCAAGCTCGGGTACTCAATCACTCGATGAAACCAACTCTGAGCATTTTCTCAATCTCTTCTTTTACTTGCAAGGACCACTCGCTTGATCTTGCGCAGCCTTCGTTTGATGTGCTTCGATTCGGGATCCAGGGAATTCTGTGCTCCACGATCGAGGGATCGAGTCCCGGCATGTCCCGGTATGACCACTGTGCGAACACGTCAACATACTCCCTGAGGAGGCTTATCGTGGCTTCTTTTTCTCGCATCGGCGAAGAAACCGCCCACTTGTGTCTCTTTAGGCTCTTGCACCGACCCCGTGTTCACTTTGGTCATAACCTCTTCGGCACTTGGGCCCGGTTGTCCTCTTGGTCAACTACACGCTCGAGAACTTCCTTAATGTATTGTTCGTTTAATGTGTCTCGCTTCTTTATCAATTGAGTTATTAACGTCTTTTAAGTTGTTTGTTAACTTATCGCTGTTAAAGTGGCAATGAGAGGATACTCCGAAAGGTCGACTTTTCATTGAACAAGAACGGAAATACATGATTGGCTACATTATCATAGTCCTCCTGCCGTAAGGCCGCTGGATGACTCGCAGGACTCGGACTCGACAAGGACTCGACTCGCAGGGTTTGAGACCGGGTTTAGGGAGATGTGGGTGCGGGCCCGCCTTGTCTTCCAACCCCGCTCGGCTTGCCCTCGTCCCTGAAGGTTACCCAATTCTTCGGTGCATTGCCGGATGCTTGATGAGGGTTCTGTGGATCGAGAGGCTTGGCTTCGCTGTCCCAATCATGGCGATCATGCCGTTGTCTGAGCCTGTGTCAATCAGGTTTGGCACCTCCATGACTTCTTCAAAAAGACTCGTAGAGCCGGTCCACCGAGAGCATCTTCTATGAATTCTCGGTTCCTTCGCTTTGGAGTTACCGTCTCGAACGTGGCCTCTGGCCGATCCGAACAATCCGTTTCCCATGGAGAGTACCCCGAGTTGCTCCTCCAAGTCCGGGATTCCCTTGAATGTGTGCTCGTGCCGGACTGTGGTGGCGCTTGGTCCAGGTAGAGCCGCTGATGTCGAGGAACGCTCCCCTATCGGATTAGCTTTGAGTCCTCCGAAACGCTGAGGTCCCGTGCTAGCCGTTCCATTCTTTCCGTAGTCTCTGCCGACTATCCCCGCTTCTTTCTCATCTTCATCGCTCCACCTGTCGGTCCCCTCGCTTCGCGTCTGCCTTTGTCGGTCCCCGTCGCCCTCGCTTGCCGGTTCCCTTTGCTGTCCCTCGGCCCGCGGTTCCCTGGTGAAGTAATGAGCGAGGTCAAAGCCGTAAGGCCTGAGATTGGGTGTGCCGTCGAAGGTTCCCCTTTGCGGGCCGCCGCCTTGGTGCGGGCGAGCCTTTTGTCTTCCTTGATGTCGCCCGGTTGCACGTAGCCAAGCCCCCGGACCGTGGTATGGTCCTTGACTTCAATAACTTGGTGTCAGGCCTTGTAGCCTTTTGCCGAGCCCCGCCCCGGGATGAAGTTCATGAGTTTCATCATCCTCATGGCGGGAGGAATCTTGTCGTGAGACAAAGTGGAAGGTCCACGTTGCATATTTGGATCTTCGAGGTCTCCAGAGTGAATCCAAGCTTAATGCCATGTCGTCATTATGCTTGATTTCTAATACCGGAATGTCGTTGGTGCCGGTCCCCTCGGTGGTGACGCCGTCGCCAGACCGTGGTTAGCTCGTTGCCTTGCATGAACTTGAGGCACCGGTGAAGGGTGGATGCCACGCCATTGATTTGATGCAGCCTGTGGACGCCCAGATGGTCATGAAAGTGATTGGAATGTCCAATACTTGGAATTCGGTGGGGATCATCCGCTGCCGAACCAAATATTAAGAGTAGCAACCCCGAGAACCGTACGGAAGTAGAGTCATGTGCCTCGACAAAGGTGGATCAAGGCTTTAGATCTCGCGGGCTTCGATGTCAAGGTGTCCATCATCTTGGCGGGCAAGACATTCATTCCGGAACCTCCGTCTACCAACACGCTGGGAAGGCGACGCCGTCCACCGGGACTGTGATGTAGAGCGGCTCATTGTGATCGGCCCAAATTTTGGAAGGTCCAAATCTGCTAAGGTGATAATGTTGCCATAGTGGATGTTGCCGATCATCCGAATGACTTCATCCTGGGTTGCGCCCACGGGGACCATGGTACGGGCCAGCTTTCCTCTAGCTTGAGCTTGTGAGGATACGAAGAGGCGAGCTTGAGAGACCAAAGGGAAATGTTCGCCCGAGTCCGCTTGAGCCGAGTGAGGATCGGGTCCTCTTTCAGGAACTTGCGTCTTCGGGCCGACCGGGTTGCAGCCTGCTCCGCAGCTTTTGGTGGCCTTAGGTGGTAATGCATGGATTTGACCCGATCGGGTTAGAACGCCGACATCGTGTTTGGTCCCTTCGAACAGCCGCTCCGAGTTGAGCCATAGTTAGAGGAGGATTCCTCGTAGCATAGGGCCATATGTCTTCCCTCAACTCATTGATCGCGGATGTATTCCCGAAGCTTCGGCAGCTGACGGATTCTCGTCCCGTGATACCGGCTTAGGTGCCTCGCGGGGAGGTAGCCTACCGCTTGACGCACTGCTCGAATGTCGGGCACAACAATGGTTGCCTGAGCCGAACCGTGCATTGCCGACCCTCCGAGGGAGGTTGGAGAGTTCTCGGCTCAAGCGAACGGTCTCCTTGATCTCTTCACCAGATATTATCGCGTTCCTTTCCTTCTTGCCGAGCATACTGTGGCATTCTGGAGTTGGGTCCGGCGATACTCATGGTTTGCTAATTTTCCTCCACTTCGCCCAGATCAACTTTCTTGCAATGGAGCTCGCGTCGAGAGTTAGCGCCTCGCGTTTCTTCCCATGTGAGAATAGCAGTGCTTCTTTGAACTGCGTGCGGCAGCCTAGGTAAACCTCCATCGGGAGAGTTTTCTCCTTTGTTTTATCTCGAGTGGCGGGTATGTCAAGGTGAGTACACGGCTTCCCGAACATCTCGCCCATGTGACCGGTTGTCCGTCCCAGCTTGATCGTTTCGTAAACGAATGCCTCTGGCCTCGTGGAATTTCCCCGAGTAGTTGCTCGAGACGAATTTCCATCCTCCTCTTGTTTTTAAATAGACCTTCCTCCCCGAGTTGGCCTTTTAATTTGAAAGTGCGGAAATGATCCGTTCCCATCCTCCCGTGACCTCGGGAGTCCGGTTTTGTTGACTTCATGCCCGACTTGGAAGAGAATGGTTTCATCGCCTTCGTCGTCGCTTTCACAGAGAACTTGCTTTCCCCGGGAGGTAAGCGCCGGGATTCGTTATGCTTTGTCGTTCCATCTCCTAGGTCATCTGGGACCGTGGACCACCCTCGTGGCAGAGGGGGTTGGATGAGAACAGACGGTAGTCCGGAAGTTGCCGTGAGCAAAACCCCGAGGTCGAACCGGTCTAGAGTGGCCTCTAGCTTTCGTCCGAAGCCGCATGTGACACTTTAAGGGCTCGGTCCCCGTCGGTCTTTCGAGCTTGGTCTTCGTCCCAAAGACGACTTTCTTGAGCGGCTAGTTCCATGAGGGCTTTCCTTGCGAGAGCTAAGCGCCTCCGTAGGTGCGCATCATCCGACTAGTGTCCGTAACCGTGATTACATTCAAATCGCCGAATGGCGGAAACACTTGGATTACGTTGACGAAGGAAGTCGGACCGACATTCCATGCGGCCTTCCTTGATCTCGATTACCAAGAAATTTGCCCATATCTCGTTTGATTGACCCCACTGGGGTGTTGAATTCTCGCAATGTTGACGCCTCGTGATCTCGCTCGATCGCCAAGTCTATCGTAGCTAGCAATGACCGCGTGATGTCTCGAATCCGGCCGTGACGGCCGGGAGCATAATCGAACCGGAGCATGTTGATGCCGAGGTGGTCATTTCCTATGCCTGGAAGCCGACTCGCCTCAAGGGGAAGACTTTCATAGATGTTTTCGGGGTGGCCGCCTAAGCGTTCCCGAGGTTGATCCGACTCGTAGCAGGTGAGGAGCTTTGTCTCCTTCGCCGTTGCCCTCGCCTCGCGGCGCTTGAGGGTATAAGCTTGACCGACGGCACGGGCCGGTTGCCACCGGGGCCGGTACTGAAAAGTAGTGATGAGCTCGAGCTCGCTTGGCCAGGGCCTCGTTTACCATGAGCAGCAATAAGCCGAGGGTGACTTTGGTATTGCGTAATCCGACGATAAGGACCGGATCCTTGGTATCATCGGGATATCCGGAATAGATGATGTTGACGAAGTCGTCGTCAGCCACTTGATCGAGGGATTCTTCATCGTGTGAACCAGCTTGCTTCCAATTGTCGGATAGCCGCCCGTACCGGACGTTGAGCTTGACAATCTCCATGGTATTGGAGCCTTGGTCGTAGGTGACCCGATCGGAAGGAGTGCCGTCTTCAAACCGAGCATGTGAATGCAGAGGTCCGCCCGCGGTCCGCCGCATCCTCGACTCCGAGAGTCCCGATTCGTCGTCGTCCGACGGCTCAACCCAAACGTAGGGACGTATCGCGTCCGGGTGCGTTGGCCGGAGCCGCTAGAAAACGTCATGCCCTTCATTGGAGAAGAGGGGTGCAGCGGGTAGTTCCTCGTGGAGGACATCCCATACGACTTCCATGCATTCATCCCGAGTGTGACGGTGCTTGTTGACCTTTATCACAAAGATCTCTTCGCCTGGCGGGGCCAAAGAGTTGGTTTGAAGAATGCTGACGAATCTCCGATTGGAGACTGAGGGTTTATGTGCCCGCATCATGGCGATGTTCAGTGTTTCTTTCCAATCTGCCTCCAAATGTTGGAAACGACAGTTGAACTTGATGTATCGGATCGCTTCGTGGTCCGCCCGTTCGAGTACGTTTACATAGTTAGCATCTCCGGACTCTGAGGGATTCTGATGAGATTTGCCCCGGTAGTCCCTTGGTTGATTCGAAGGAGGTAACCCCGGTGCCTGAGTACGGACACGCTTGGCTATTGTCTCGGCTTCATTCTATGAGGAAACTGTCCCCTCGGATGACTTCGAGATCTCCCTGCTGATTAATGAACTTAACGCACTGATGGAGAGTGGAGGCTATGGCTTTCATATGATGCAGCCAAGGGCGCCCCAACAGAGCTGTGAATTCGGATGGAATGTCCATTACGTGGAATTTTGCTGGCACCATTTGGGTTTCGAACTGCAGTTCCAGAGTTACCGTCCCCGTGATGGGACGAGACGAGCCGTCGTAGGCCTCGATAGTCCGAGCCGACGGAATCGATGGCTTTCGTTGATACTGAGGGCTCGCATCACGCCGAGAGGGAGAACGTTAACGGCCGACCCGTTGTCTACCAATACTCCGGGGAGTGTTATGGTGTCGAGCTTCGAGAGTGATGTACAGAAGCTTCGTTGTGCCCCGAGGCATCTCTCGGTAGGTCTTCGTCACGTAACGTGATCATACCGCCGCATGCCGGGAATCGTAGATCCTGGTCTCTATCCGGAGAAGAAGAGTCATCAAGCCATCCGTTTCTTGTCTTCCTCTTGCGAGGTAAAGCCTTCGCTGGAGCCTCGGGATTGTGTTGAGGCTGCTTGTGGTGGTTGCCGCCCTTGGTTAGCACGTTGATCGAGTGCGAGTGCCAAGCTGACCTTGATCTTCCTTTACCGGTCCGAGCACGGAAGCCGGACAAATTGAATTCTTGGCTGATCCCGCAGGGGGTTAAAGCTTCGATCGGCAAGAAGATTACCAAGATCCGAGGTATTCCGATGTCCCGTGGTCCGAGCTCGTTGTCGCCAGGACTTTTCGGCTTTCCCATCCCCGCTTGCTCTAAAGCCGCATGGCCTCGGAGGAAGAGAGGACTGGCCGGAGTACAAGCACATAGTAGTCGAACCTCCCGAAGGCTCTCCGAGTGTACCTACACCGGTGTCCCCAGCCTTCGTATCTTTCTCTCGCCATTGTTGAGAGGACTTTTTCTTCTCGTTTTCGCTGAGGATTGCTCCTGACCATATTCGAGACTCGTACCTGTGCAAAGTGAGCAATCACAAACATCGTAGCCGATGTGGACATTTGATGAGGACCCGACCGGAAGAGGCGGAGAAACCGGTTCTGTGGCAATCTTCTTGGGCACCCACTCAATGGAATTCACGTCGTTATTGTTCTGGAAAAGGGTTTCCGATCAGATTGGGCCCACGGGGCGCTCCAACTTGCCTTCTTCTATCAAGTTCGATTTCGTATCGTAACCCCACGCAGCTTGCTCGTGGTATGGCCGTGATACCGATGGAAGGCGCAGATTTGCTCTTGTCCGCATTGGCTACGGGATTTTGGGTTTGTAATTTGCAACGGGTTTAAGGAGACCTTCCTTGATTAACCCTTCCAAAGATCTTGCTCAGGGCATGTCCAACTTGTCGAAGTGTACGGCAGCCGCTTCGAGTAGAATTGTTGCTTTGCGGGACTCGGGTTTCGTTGCCCGACCGTTGTCCCCGATGGATGTAGTTGACAGACGTATCTTTCCCTTCGTCGGGGCCGGTGCGGGATTGAATGCAACCGCCGAGCGGTATCTGTATGGGCCGTGCAGAGCCAACTTTTCCTTGAGATCCTTCTCGAACCGTGAGCCTAAGATTGACCATGGCCCGGAGGATCCGGGGAAGAAGTGATGACCTGATGAGAGTTCCGATGGACGGTCTTAAGCAAGACTTGAAGATCCGCATCTGTTCCTCTTCGAGAGCGGCTCCATGATCTCGTGAGAGTTTCCACTCCACCTCTTGTAGAATTCTCCGACGCTTTCATCCGCTTCGCTCAGTGGTGATTAAGTCCTCACGACTTGTTTCCCACTCTAAATTGGATCGGCACTGCTCCAGGAAGATGTTACCGATCCGATCCCAGTGTGGCGATCCGCAGCTTGACCTCGAAACCATCGTAACGCCGAACTTTTGAGCGTATGCCGGAAGTGGTCGGCCATTTGGCCGGAGGGTTGCTCCTTTCGCTCTCATGCCGAGAACGTAGGTGTCGACGTGCGCTGAGGACATTCGGTTCCGTCGAATCGGTCCATCTCCGCATTCTCGAACTTGGCAGGAGAGGCGTGACCATTCCCTGATCCGTGGATTTGAGCGTTTCCCGCTTTGAGCCGCTCATGGTGGCTTTCTGTGTCTTTCTATCCGCTCGACCATCCAGCTAAGGTCAGTCCAACAGTGGTGGACTTTGAGGCTCGGCGCCGGTGCTACCACGTGAGCGGTAGTGATTGGAGGTGGAAGGCTTGATATATGCGGGTATATACGGGAGCCTTTTCGAATCAGACGGGGATTGTCCCCGGTGTTTAGGGATTCGTGTATAGGCACCCGGACGAACCCGGAGGGTATTGAGGGATATTGGCATCCTGAGATGGTCCAAATGGGTGCGCCGGTGGTATTGAGTGATAGGAGTAGCACCGGGCCGGCTAAAAATGACATGGTCGCCTCGAGAAGTAGCAATGTGGAGCCTAGGCCTACTGCTTCCTTGGTTGGAAGTCATCCCGTAAGTTGGCGGGGGAGGAACCCGATTGAAGGTTTGGTGAACTGGTTTCGGGGAATCGTCATCCTCGACCAAGACGAAAGTACCGTCCGACCGGGGATAGCCGCTATACCTCGCTCATTCGTAAGCCGTACCACGAAATTCCGCCGATCTTCTTTCTCGCCTCTTGTGAACCTCACAAGCCCTGATGGCTTCTTCCAAAGTCATATCTCAGCACGGTGGCGGGGGTCCTTCCCCGTCACGATTTCTGAGCTAGACATGTCGGAAATTCCGCCGAGGGAACCGAGGGAACCGAAGAACCTGTCTCGACGCCGCCGTAATCGGTGATCCCGGCAAGGCGCCGACCCGGAAATCTGAACCACTTTCTCGCTCGCCGCAGTGGAACGAAAGGAAGGGTTTAGGCTTCGAAAAGGGTATTTGGCTCAAGGCTTCGGGCTTGTGCAATGTGCGCTACCGATTAATGTTTACTTAAAGCGCATTTTCTCGTAGTCCTAATCGGTTGGAAAAGAGCGAGTCTTCTTTTTCGCAACTAATCCTAGAGCTCTAATCAAATGGATCTCGTCACTACGCTTATAAGCCCCTCGTTTCCATTGTAGATCATCTTTCTCAGATCGGACTATCCCGAGCGAGGTCCGATAAGGCAAGCGAGTTCCACCGACAAAGGAAAAAATGAACTTAAGGCTAGCCGATCACGCAAACTTTCAACGTGTGTGACGCACGGCCACGCCGAAGTCAACGTCCTTAAGTTAAGGCGGGATCGTGCCAAAATTTTGGCATGACCTCTCCCGACTCGCTTGTGCGAGAGACCTTAGCTTTGGCGTTGGCCAAGTTGTGGGCCGGCACGCACATACGACGAGGTTTGGTGACACGGCGTCACATTGAACCTTCGGGTATATTTTTCGCAGAGCTCCGCGTCAAAGTCAAGGCCGAAGAGCGCGAGACTTCGGTCAGAACGACCTTTGGTCTCAAACTCTCGAGCTTGACTCGAAGCGGGCCCGGCGTAAAACATACACTTAGGCTTTATGACACGAGCTAAGCCAAAAATCAACCGGTCTTGGACAAAGTGTGACACAAAGAGTGCATGGCTTACACGGCTAGGATGGGATGTTTGGGACGACCCCGCGCGCCCCGAAAGGTGTCTCATGCAGACCAATCGGGGTGCAACCGATAAGGCCATCCCTGTTAGGGTCAGAGTGTGCAAGGTACCGAGGCAACAAGTGCACGTGAAGTGCGGTGTTCCGAGGCAAAGAAGTGCGCGTAGTGTGCGGTCACTAAAATTCTTTTCCGAGTAAAAACAGAGATTTTTTCGTAATGTGTCTTAAAGAATTTATGATGCACAAGCTCAAAGACAAAGATGAAAATCAAACATGAATGGGGATGCACAAACATGGTAAGATTTTGAAAAGTTGACAATGTAATGCCTTTTGAAACAAAAAACCGTTCGAGGTTTAAAGGAACTCACACACACGAAAACGAGGAAGGGTAAACGAAAGTTTGACCCACGGAAGGCTTTTTTGAAAACAACGGCAGTTTTTAAAAAAGTATCTTGTCCCCAGCGGAGTCGCCAACTGAAATTACCCGGGATTTCGCGCGGGCGCGAAACGCGGTTGTCTTTTGCGGAGGGTTAGTGTCTGAGACCTCGCTTCATGGGAAGGAAAAAATTAGGAGTCGCCACCGGTTTTTGTATTTTGAGCCCAAACGTTGAGAAACGGCTTTTGAAAATGGTGTCGTTTTTATTGGTAGCAAAAACTTAGGAAAAGGCTTTGAAAATAGGGGATCATTTTTATTGGTAGCAAAAACGAGTAAAAAGATTTTTTAGTACCAGAGATTGTTAGGTTCGGAGGTCACGTTACGTTTCGGGAAGAGTATTATGAGATCACCCGAAATGCCTCGTATGACGAGTCTTTCTACCTTTCTCGAAAACGTGTGTGTGTGTGTGTGTTTTTTGAAATGGGGGCTTGAATGACAAGCTTAATCTTGGTTTGAATGTCAAACGTTGATTAGGTGACTTTGAAAAGGCGAGCGTTTGAATGACAAACGTCGGTTTTGAGACGGAAATGAGCGTTTACGTGGCAAACGTCGATTTTGAGTTAGAAAAGGAGTTCGAAGGTCGAACTCCGGTTTTTTTGAACCTGACGTGTCATTGCTAACGATTTTTACGGGAAAAATGCATATTAAATGATTTTAAGTGTCAAATGGCGGCTTTTAGTTTGAAGATGAGCGTTTGGAGGCCAAAGGTCATTTCGCGCGTTTTGAAAGAGAGTTCGAAGGACGAACTCCGATTTTGAACCGGGCATTACATTGTTAACGATTTTTACGAAAAAAATGCGTATTAAATGATATGCGATCAACGAATCGGGTTGCGACTCGGACTTAGAAAAGTAAATACTATCACGATCCAAACGGGTCGGACTTTGTAAATGACAGTATTTAAAGCAGTATCAACGAGGCCAATCGGCTCGGAATTGTAAATGACGATCAACGAGGCCAATCGGCTCGGAATTGTAAATGACGATCAACGAGGCCAATCGGCTCGGAATTGGTAAATGACAGAAAGTAAATGACGATCAACGGATCGATCGATCCGAAATTGGTAAATGACGTAAAAGTAAACGGAACGGGGTCGGAACGCCGTTTTAACCCGTGATTACTTCTCTTACGGAAAGAGAAGAGGATCGAGGGGCTAAAACGTATCGGACCCCGTTAGACGGAGGCGTCTACATTTCGATAACGTTGTTCGAAACGGTTGTAGCGACTGGCGCGTAAACCGAGACGAAACGAGAGATTTAGAGAGAGGGAGTTATACCTATGGCTAGGGTCGACTCCTTTGGCTCGGAAGGTGTGTACGGGACATGAAAATTAGTTCGAAAGGGTGTTTTGAAGTGATGAGGGACGTATTTGATCGAAATACAGAAGTTTCACGCGAATCGAGGCAAACGGGAGCTCGGGAAGGGGTGAAATCAGTTTGGGCCGAAGGTAGAGTGAATTTTGGGTGAAAAATGTTCCTCCTTTTGGCTTTGACAGCCACTTCTATTTATAGGTGAAAATTGCAGTAGGAGTCCGGACGGACTTGGACTGTTTTTCAGGATTTTGGGGTATTTTGGAATTCTCGAGGGCTTCACGGCAATTTCGTGAAATTTGCACAGGAGTCCTAATGACTTTGACTGAAATCCAGGGGTATTTTGGTCTTTTCAGCTTGATTTGTGATTGAAAGGTGACGAGAGGGCTGTGGCATGGCTGCCACGTGCCCTGTGAGTCACCAGGTGTATGGGAGTTCGTTCCTCGGTCCCGGTTTTGTCCGTTTTTTAAAATAACAGTCCGGAAAATGTCCGAAATGCCCCCGAAAAGTGCATTTTTCAGGGAAAGCCATACTTTTACGTGAGATGACACGTGTCAAGTATGCTTCGACATCGGGATGCACGGGGCAGTCCCGGGACGTCTCGTTGGCATGGCAACGGGGAGTTTAACGAGTTCCGGTTAACCTGGAGCGGGCCAGTTAATGGATTTCGGTTAACTTTCTGACGGATTTGGACGATCCAGATTTGGGTACTTACAGTAAGCTTAGAGGTTTAGTTTTAAAAGAGGGCAAAAAATTTGTAACAGCTATTCACCCCCCCCCCTCTAGCTGTTTTTCACCCTTGTTGCCACATTTGGAACCAACAATGTGTTTCTCAGTTCCTCTCCTCCTGACCTTATACCTACCTGTATCTTGGAAATGTCTTACTGTTTATAATTTTATTTTATATTTTGTTTTCCAGGGAACAAAAGCAATTAAAGGTGTCACTCTCGTCTCCCCAACAGAAATTAATTTGAATACTACGAATTTCGCGAATATGATTTATTTAAGATTACTAGAAATGGAAAAAGTGAATCTTCGTGGAGGCTTTGAGTATCTATCCAAAGAGATAAAGTGGATCAGGTGGCAAGGTTGCTCTTTAGAGCATCTACCTTCCAGTTTTGAAATGTCAGATCTTGTTGTCCTAGACATGCAGCACAGCAGAATGAACACAGTTTGGCATAATCTCGATGTATGTTTCTACAATAATTTGATCATTATTTTCTCTAAATCGGTTAATAAATAAATAATGTTCATAAACACACACACACTGAAGTACCCAAGAAGACTGAAAACTAGTAATTTCTTTTTGCATGCAGTTCTTTGTACCTTTGAAGATCCTAAACCTCAGTCACTCTAATTACCTGACATCAACACCCGACATCAGAAATATACCAAATCTTGTGACATTAATACTCGAAGGTTGTACAGGTTTGCTTCAGATTGACCCATCCATTGGATGTTTGCATAGCCTAACGGTCTTGAATCTGAAAGGTTGTCAGAAGATTACAAATATTCCAAGTGAAGTTTGCAGACTGAGGTTACTTGGATATTTAAACCTTAGTGGTTGCTCAAATCTAAAAGAGCTGACTGATAACCTAGGATGTATTGAATTCTTAAGGGAGCTTTATGCAGATGAAACCGCGATTAAGAAACTGCCTTCTTCCATGAGAAATCTTCGAAACCTTACAAGGTTATCTCTAAGAGGATGTACTAAGATTTCAGCACAAGCAAATATGACTTCAATTGAGGGCTTCTCTTGCTTAGGACAACGACCATTCAATCATCTTCGGAGGCTTAATCTGCGGGACTGTAATTAGTCTGATGAAGATATCCCGGAAAGTATTGGTTGGTGCTCAAAACTCCTGGAGTTGGATTTAGCTGGAAATAGTCTTACTAAGCTTCCAAACAGCTTCAAGCGGTTAATCAATCTTGAATCACTATGGTTGGACAACTGGAACATTCTTCAATCAATTACCAACCTTCCACCTAATTTACAGGCTCTAGTTGCAAAAAAAATTCCTTGATTGGATGGAGTTTTGGCGGTGGCGTTATTTGTGTTTAATATTTCTACTTTTTGTTATAAGTGATGCGATCATGTAAAATGGATTGGGCCCAATTACTAGGGTTTAGGCCCGCTAGCTAGACATGGGCCGAGCCCACCGTACCTGGGCCATGCAGGAGAATTGGGGCAACGGTGCGACATTAAAGGAATAGGCGACATGGGTTTAAATGAGACAACGGTAAGAAGGCGCGCGAGAGTACGGCCACGAACGCAATAGGGTCATGCGAGAAACATAGTGGAATGGCTGCAGTCCATCATGTTTGTGTGTGTGAAGAGGACCCATTCCCCGTAGAACATCCGGCTTGAGGCGACATTTAGAATGTCGCCCTCTTTCCTTTGGTTGTCGCCAACAAGACATGGGCACTTAGGTGTTCCTGGGGCCTAGTTCCAGTTGGCGCCTACGCTCCTAACCCTTGCCGCTTGTGATGGGTGATTGATGTGACAAGGTGAATAGTGAAATCCCACTAACTTGAGGTTGGTTGGGAACCCTTCTTGGATGATTGACAAGTGTCCCCTCATGTGCAAGGCATATGGGGGCTTGGGAGTATAAAAGGATGAATAGTGTCATTTACATGGTATGTCTCTCTCTCTACTCTCTCTCTCTCTCTAGGGTTTCCATTGATATTGTTATCACCTAGTTTTTAATGGTAGCATCAGTTGGTTCCGTTGCCGGAGTATCTTGTCCAGTTCAGTTCCTGTGCAACCATAATTTCTAATGTTAGCATCAGTTGGTTCCGTTGCCGGGACCTGAAATCTTTTCCTTTGTTTGGTTGATTCAAGTTTGTTATTGGCTGAAGACTCGCCATCAGTTTCCGGTTGTCTGGGCTTGTGTTTCTTGGGGTTCCATGTTTTGGAGGGTAGCCCAGGAAGCGTGTTCAAGGCCGTTGTTTTGGGTGGATTTGTTTTTATTTTAGCTCGTGGTTGTTTGTGAACCCAGAAAATTACCAGAATGGTTCAAGAAAAGAATGCTCAGGGGAAGGAAACCCAGAATCCGGCGTTGGAAACACCTAACCCGAAGGATGCCCGCAGGGCGAGATCAGGGACTGTGCGGGAAGGTGAGGTGCATACCTCTGAGACTCATTCGGCAATCAGGAGCGCCAGGAGGCGAGAAGAAAGGGAGCGAGTTGAAGCAACAAGAGAAAGGCTGGCGAGCAGAATCCCGCTCCATCAAAAACTGACAACGCAGGGGCAGTGGCCGAACAGTTAAGGAAAGAGAATGAATTCATGATGAAGGTTCTCGCCAATAATGAGAGGTTGAGAAGGATGGGTCAGGCACCCACTGTGATCCCGCCGGAGGTGTCGATTGAAGTTGAAGGGCGAGATAGGGGTGGAGAGCGAAATGTTAGTCAAAACGCATCAAAGAGGGATGATGGGCGGGCGAGAGATATGCCGCCGCCCAAAGATACAGGAAGGGATCACAGACGGCGAGATGTTGGCAAAGCGAGATCTGAGGGCGCTAGGGGAAAGAGGAAACACTCAGATCATGAAGAGAGAAGGGTATATCACAAGTCTGGAAACTTGCGCGACAAGTCATATTATTTTGGGTATGAAAGTGATGAAGGATCAACCGCGGACAGAGATTATGTGCCTAGTCGCACAAGGTACTCGGATGATGGGACATATGTGGAACACAGGTCTCACAGATCAAGGCATTCTGGTAGAGTTCATCAGGATGAGCTGTCGCCGCGCGATAGAGACCACAGGAGACATCATAGAAGATATAAGGAAAGGGAAAAGGTGGAGAAAGCCGCAAAAGCTGAAAGGATTGTAGAGGCGATTAAAGTCGCAGAGGCTTTGAAAGCCGCTGAATTGGCCAAAGCCGTTGAGTCGGAGAAAGCTAAGAAAGATGAGGATGATAAGTGGAAATCAGAAATGGCGGAAATGGCAAAAAAGATCAGAGAATTGGAAGCGGGAACGAAGCCCGCAGAGGTGAAAGGTTCATACTTGGCCCCGTTTACAAAGAATATCCAGATTGCCACCCTAGATCCGCTATTTCGCATGCCAAATTTGTCGAGCTATTCAGGGAGAACTAGAGCAAACACCCACATTGGAGGATTTGAGGTTACTTTGTCCCTGTTGACCGAAAATGAAGCCGTGATATGTAAAGCATTTGCTAGCACACTGGCTGATTATGCTTTGGAATGGTTCTTGGCCCAGCCGGCGGAGTCGATTCTCGGATATCAAGATCTCAAGGCCAACTTCTTAGCGAGATTCAGTGGGTCAGGTGCATAGCCCGTACAAAAGGACGAGCTGTTTGGTCTCAGGCAGCGGGAAGGAGAGGAGATATCTGCTTACACTGACAGGTTTATGGATGTAGCAAATCGTATTGCTAATGTTACCCAGGGCGATATTATCATGTTGTTCAATGCGAGTTTGGTTCCTGGGCATTTCAAGCAGGAATTTTGTATGAGGCCGCCGAAGAAGACTGGAGAACTGTATGAAAGGGTTAGGGCTTATTGTAGCGGCGGTAAGGATCCAGGAGTTAAGGTTACTCCCACAGCCACAGGTTCTAGTAAGAAGAATGTTAAGGAGAGAATTGAGGTTGTGAAAGAGGAAAGAAAAGGTGAGAAAGGAGGTCGCAGCGGGAATCGCACTGGCGGAAGCAGGAATAGCCGTGATCGAGGCCAGGATCAGAGGAAAATGATCAAATTTAGTAGGCTTAACACTACTCTGGGCGAGATCTTGAGAAGGGAGGAATTCCCAGAGCCATATCCCATTAGAGAAGGATCTTATGCGGCCCGGGATCCGAACAGTTATTGCGACTTTCACAAAGACAAAGGGCATGGTACGGAGGATTGCTACAATTTGAGAAGGATAGTGCAGACAAGAATCGATAAAGGCGAGTTTAAGAAGTATCTCGAGGGGAGTAGAAGGCGAGATGAAGGGGTGCGGCAAGAGAGAGCGCAGGATCGAAATGTTGTTAATGTGATTCAGGATCCATTGCCCAATGTTGCTCAGTTGGATAATCAAATTATGATGTTGTCGCACGGTTTTGACATCCCTCCGTTTGTCGCTAGCGAGGACAGGGTGATTAATTTTTTGAGAAGTGAGTTGGCTGCGACAAAGGGTCATGGGAGCCAACCAGTGATTATCACCATCTGCCCAGGAAACAATATAGTATAGCGTGTGATGGTGGATTCGGGAGCGAGTCGGAATGTATTGTATTATGAGGCTTTTAAGAGGATGAATTATACTGATGCAAACCTTGTGCCTTATAAGGGATATCTAGAAGGATTTACAAATCATTCAGTCAAGGTGAAGGGGACGATCATGCTGGAAGTGGAGATTGGCGAAGGTGAACTGGCGAGAAGCGAACAAGTGGAGTTTATGGTGATTGATTTGGTTTCCGCATACAATGTTATAGTTGGAATCTCTTTTCTGTTAAGTTTTGAAATGGTGTTGTCTATCCCGCATCAGAGAGTAAAGTATCCGACTCCTAGAGGTGTGGGTTGTCTGAGGAGTGAAGCAATCACAGTGGCGAGAAAGAAGAAGGAGATGATAAAAGCCAAGGGGGCTTCTACTAGTTCGCTGACGACAAAATCTGATTCTCGCCAGTTGAGGATTAACATGATTGAATTTGTTGAATTTGAAGATGACTAGGTAGTTACTGAAAGTATGAAGAATGGCACGGCTTTGGTTGTCGCAAAGGCGAGCTGTGTATGTGAGCAAGAAAAGGAGATGATAGATGCGCGAAAACCTGACTGTGTAAGCTATGAGCAGGATGTCGCAGGAGAGCTTGATCTGGGTATGGAAATAGTGGATGTGGCGCAAACCTGAGCTACGCCAGGGTGGTTCAGTTTGTTCAGATGAGGGAGCCCAGAATTGAGGAGATAATGATAGAAGAAATTGTTGATGATTCCGACGAGGATTGTGAAACAGTGGAGGTCGAGGATAAAGATGGACGACCTATGGGCAATATGTTCAATAACCCGGGAAAGGTGATTCCCGCCAAAGTCCTAATTAGCAAAAAGCGAAAAAGAATGGAGGTGGAAACTTTACAAACGCGAGATGAGCCTGAGATTCAGGCTGATGAGGAA
Source organism: Adenophora triphylla var. japonica (assembly GCA_022495995.1). Lineage (NCBI taxonomy): Eukaryota > Viridiplantae > Streptophyta > Magnoliopsida > Asterales > Campanulaceae > Adenophora > Adenophora triphylla. The sequence goes on from JAFEMH010003316.1 coordinate 25,039, forward strand.
CTAGAAGAAGTCAAGATCAACCGATATTTCCCGGAGCAGCGGGTTAAGATTGGGAAGCAGTTGTTTAGGGATGAGCGAGAACGATTGGTTGAATTTCTGAAGGATAATTTGGATGTGTTCGCATGGCGGCCAGAGGATATGAGGGGGATTGATGAGAATGTCGCCTTGCACTGCTTGAATGCCGATCCCAGCGTCGAGCCGTTCAAGCAAAGGGTTAGGCACTTGTCGCCAGAGAAGGAGAATGCGGTCATGGAGGAAGTCGATAAATTGTTGAAGGCGGGAATTATAGAGGAGATTCAATACCTAGTTTGGTTAGCATGTCCAGTTATGGTGCTGAAGTCGAACAAGAAATGGCGGATGTGCATTGATTTTACCGACTTGAATACCACCTGCCCAAAGGACTGCTACCCGCTACCTAAGATAGATAAGCTGGTTGATTCTATTGCCGGTCACAGGGTCTTCAGTTTTATCGATGCGTATTCAGGTTACCATCAAATTAAAATGTGCGAAAATGACAAGGCGAAGACGGCTTTTCGAACACCAAAAGGTAATTTCTGTTATAAGATGATGCCATTCGGCTTGAAGAATGCCGGCGCGACATACCAGCGAATGGTAAATGAGGTCTTCAAGTCGCAGATTGGGCGGAATTTGGAGGCGTAAATAGATGATATGGTGATAAAAACAAAAGAGCATGACCACGTTCTAGATCTCGCGGAGACATTTGAAAATTTGAGGAGGAACTCAATGAAGTTGAACCCTAGTAAATGTACGTTTGGGGTCACGGCGGGAAAGTTCTTGGGATTTTTGGTCAACAGGCGCGGAATTGAAGCTAATCCCGAGAAAATCCAGGCACTGCTAGACATGTCGCCTCCCATGTCGATCCGCGAGATTCAAAGGCTGAATGGGAGAATCATTGCCTTAGGGAGATTTATTTCCAAGTTGGCGGAAAGGTGTTTACTGTTTTTCAAGGTGTTGAAAGGGGTAAAAAGTTTTGTTTGGGATGAGGAGTGTGATGTCGCGTTCGATCAAATGAAGGTATATTTGGGTAAGCCGCCTTTGTTGTGCAGTCCCATTGAGGGGGAGGAGCTTTTTGTATATTTGGCGGCTTCAGATCTCGCGGTAGCTGCAGTCTTAGTGAGAGAGGAGGGGGGTAGTCAGAGGCCAATTTATTATGTGTCAAAGGCGCTGAGCGAGGTTGAAGTGAGATATTTTAATGCTGAGAAGCTGGCATATGCTTTGGTAGTGGCGGCGCGAAAACTAAGGGCCTATTTTGTCGCGCACACCATTGTCGTATAAAGTGATGCCCCCCTAAAGAAGATTTTGCAACGGCCAGATGCCGCAGGAAGATTACTAAGATGGTCTATTGAGTTGACCGAGTTCGATCTGAGATACGAATCTCGCCGCGCGATTAAGACGCAAGCTTTGGCAAATTTCATTGTGGAAACATCTTTCACAAGGTCGCAGGACGAGATAAGAGAGAATGCAGGGAAAAAGAAAGCGGAAAGGGAAGTTGTGCCCAGCTTGATGGAAGAAAAGGAGAGGCCGCCTGATTGTTGGATTTTATATATTAATGGCTCTTCGTCGAAGGATATGGGAGGGGCGGGAATCACTGTGATCTCACCTGATGAAGAGGTTAAGTACGAAAAGGCCTTGAGATTTAAGTTTAACGTTTCAAATAACCAAGCGGAATACGAGGCTTTGATTGCCGGGATCAAATTGGCAAGGGACATTGGGCTGACCAAGGTTGTAATCCACTCAGATTCTCAGTTGATTGTTAACCAAGTGAAGGGCGAGTATGGTGTCTTGAATCCCGTCCTGACTCAATATTGCAACTTGGCGAGAAGTATTTTGAAAGGTTTCGAGTTTTGGGAGCTGGTGCAGATAGATCGGGCTGAGAACTCGCGAGCGGATTCCTTGAGTAGGTCGGCGGGATCCGAGGGACATTGTACGACTGGTGAGCCGATGATAGAATATGTCGAGATGCCGGTGATCAACAGGCTGATTGTTTTGGAGATTGTTGAGGCCGAGAAGGATTGGGTGATAGAGATGAAGGAATTTTTGGATACAGGAGAATTGCCGCCTGATGAGGATAAGGCAAAATTGATAAAAGCGACATCACCAAGGTTCACGGTGCAGGATGGAGTTTTATACAAAAATTCTTTCTCTAAGCCGCTAATGAGATGTGTTGAGCCAAGCATGGTGTAGAGGGTGTTGTTCGAGATTCATGAAGGTGTATGCAGCGGCCACCCCGGAGCGAGAAATCTAGCGGATAAAGTTTTGTTTCATGGCTATTATTGGCCAAGTCTGAGAAAAGATGCAGAATTATATGTTAAGAAATGCGAGAAATGTCAAAGGTTCGGCAACATTCCCCGGCAACCCGCCACAGAGCAAACCCCGATAGTGCCGACTTGGCCCTTTGACATGTGGGGAATTGATTTGATAGGGCCATTCCCAAAGGCCAAGGGCGGTTGCCAACATGTAGTTGTCGCTGTGGATTATTTTACTAAATGGACAGAGGCGAAAGCTTTAGCGACAATCAGCGAGGACCAGGTTATCAAGTTCGTGCAAGAGAACATTTGGTGTAGATACGGGGTTCCCAGAGCAATCATCTCGGATCACGGAACTCAGTTTGGGAAGAAGTTTTTGATGGAATGTGCAAGGGTTAATGTTAAACATTGGATGTCGGCTGTGTATAGGCCACAGTGCAATGGCCAGGCAGAAGCGGTAAACAAGCAGATCATTGTCGCCTTGCGCAAAAATCTTGAAGGAAGAGGTGGAGCATGGCTCGAGGAGTTGCCTATAGCTTTGTGGTATGTGCGGACTAATGTCAAAGGTTCAACGGGGGAAACCGCTTTTGCCCTTACGTATGGATCAGAGGCTATGGCGCCTGCCGAGATGGCATTGCCGACATATAGGGTTGCTTACCATAATGAGATGAGAAACGGGCAAAGACGGTGCAACGATTTAGATTTGGTTGATGAAAAGAGAATGTATGCGAGAATGAAGATGATCAACTACAAGCAAAGAATGAAAGCCCAACATGATAAGCGGGTTAATAAAAGATCTTTTAATGTCGGAGATTGGGTCTTGAGGAGCGCGGAGGTGACTGGAGCCAAGTCAGGATACACCAAGCTGAGCGAGAAGTGGGAAGGCCCATTCCAGGTATCAAGTGTCGTGCGAGAAGGGACGTATAAATTGCGAAAGCAGGACGGTGAAGAGCTGAAAAATGCTTGGAGTGTCGACCACCTCAAGCGGTTCTATCAATGAAGCCATTACGATCTTTTTCCCCTCTACTTTGGATTGGTTGCCGCAGATCGCAAAAGTTGTATAACTTTTTCTTGTAACTGTTTCTCTTGAATTGTCGCATTAGGGAGAAAGTTATGTAAAATTTGATGATCTAGTGGCATGTAAATCGTATATATGGTGAAAGTAACGGCAAAATGTGCTTTTGGCATGATGGTAGCGGGATTACTTATGAAAATGCTGACAGTGTTCTTTTCCATTGATTAGTGCATGAATCGGCGGGAGAAAGGGGCGAGAAAGGATATGGTGGCCAGGGAGGTTGCCGCTAAAGTTTAAAGATTACGGCCAAGGAGGTTGCCGCTAAAGCGCAAAGAAAGTAGATAAAGATTGTTGCCGCTAAATCTGCGACAAAGTTGAGTTGCTGCTAAAGCTGCGACAAAGTATATAAAGATGGTTGTCGCTAAAGCTTGAAGATGGATTGCGAAAGCTGGGAGAAAGGGGCGATGCCTTGGAGATAGTGGTTCCTTGGCACCAAACCTTGCGACCTGGAGAGTGCAATTCCAGGCGCGGCGACCTAGAAGAGTGAAATGCTAGGCGACAAACCTAGAAGAGTGAAATGCTAGGCGCCTAGAAAAGTCCCAGTTTTTTATGGGCGAGAAAGGGGCGGTGTCTTGGAGATAGTGGTTCCTTGGCACCAAACCTTGCGACCTGGAGAGTGCAATTCCAGGCGCGGCGACCTAGAAGAGTGAAATGCTAGGCGCCTAGAAAAATCCCTATTTTTTATGGGCGAGAAAGGGGCGGTGCCTTGGAGATAGTGGTTCCTTGGCACCAAACCTTGCGACCTGGAGAGTGCAATTCCAGGCGCGGCGACCTAGAAGAGTGAAATGCTAGGCGCCTAGAAAAGTCCCAGTTTTTTATGGGCGAGAAAGGGATGGTGCCTTGGAGATAGTGGTTCCTTGGTACCAAACCTTACGACCTGGAGAGTGCAATTCCAGGCGCGGCAACCTAGAAGAGTGAAATGCTAGGCGCCTAGAAAAGTTCCAGTTTTTTATGGGCGAGAAAGAGGCGGTGCCTTGGAGATAGTGGTTCCTTGGCACCAAATCTTGCGACCTGGAGAGTGCAATTCCAAGCGCGGCGACCTAGAGAGTGCAATTCTAGGCGCCTAGAACTTGGCGGCATGAAGAAGCTAGTTTTAGACAAAAGGTGATTACCGCAAGCCAGAATTGATCTAGCGCAGTGTCTTTGGGATACTTCAGCCAGAAAGGTGTGATCGCACAATGTATGTCGCCGGTGACTCTAACAATGGAGTAAGGCTGCCTAAAGACAAGCCTCACTCTTTTGGAGGGAGTAGTATGTATATAGATAAGAGAAAGGGAAGGGAGTCTTCGATGAACTTTCGAAGCAAAAATGGCGACATATCAAAGGTAAAATTTAAAACAAATAACAGTAAGCAGAGTAGTGACGTTCGAAGCAAGATAAAGTATGGAGATGAAGTCGCACCGCGACATTAAAAACAAAGCAAAGTCGCAAATAGCGACATCTAAATTATAGTAGAGCAAATGTTGGAAGAACCATGCATAGAGGCAGAAGATAAAAGTACACGCCGCAAACCGCGACATTATGTTAAAGCATAAACTCGCAAACCGCGATCCCACAAGTCATGTCAAAGTGTTTAAGTCGCAAACCGCAACACCATGCCAAAAATAAGACTTCAATGTTTAAGTCGCAAACCGCGACATCCCCAAAAAGCGACAAAACCAATGTTTAAAGAGCAGAAAGGTAAATTGTTTGATGCAAACCAAAATAGATTGTTTTCAAGGAGAGGAGCAATTTTTTTCAAGGGGCAGATGGCTGGTTCCCGCTGGCGGAGGTTCTGGCAGCACGAAGAGCTTCGCGAGCATCATCTTTGGCGGCCTTGAGGGCTTTACCCTTCTCGCTGATCAAATCCACCCATATCGTCAAGGCATCATTGTCGACCAGCGGAGGAGGAGCCCAAACCGGCTTGCCTAAGAGCTTGTCTTCTGCGGCCAGGGCCTTGAGCTCGCTCTCCTCATAAGGGACAATGGAATGGCCGCGGCGGCAAAAATCGCTATAGATTTGCTCAGATCCCCACATGGCGAGAAGCTCAGGAGTGATGGCCGGGATTTCCTCAGAACTTGCCGCTGCCGCCCGCATGGCATGGAGTAAAGCTTTGTCATACATATCCATTGCATCAGATTCCGCTTTTTCTTTGTTTGCGGCTACCTCATTTACCTGCTCATCAATAGAAGTCGCCTTGGCTAGATTCTCGGCCTCTAAGGCCTTAATCTTTTCTTCCGACTGTAGCTTTAGAGTAGATATCTCATCCTTCAGCTCCTTCTCTTTGTTCTCGCCAGCTTTAAGGGCCTCCGACATCTTCAGTTTTTCGCCTTGAAGAGCGGCCAACTCCTTCTCCATCTCAACACACCTATTCTTATATTTCTCTCTATCGGCCAACGCCCGCTTGCGAGCTTTATCCATCTTCTCAGAATCACGAACTGCACGATTGTATTTGTTCCTAAACCCATGCAGAGTACTTGTAATCTGTAAAAAGTTCGGGAAAAGAGTTAGCACCTTAAGAAAAATGATAAATCTTAAGTGAAATAAGAAGCGGCAATGCTTACCCCACAGATCTAAAGGCCGGCCAAGTTCAGGGACAGATCAATGTCCTGTTCCACGACTTCGTCTATTGCCGCTTTGTCGCCTATACGCTCAATAATACCGGCACCAATGAGGCTGTTGTCAGGGTCACGAGAGTGAATATCAAAGCCTGTTAGCTTGGGAACAGAGGCAATCTCCACGCTTAGCTCATAAAAGCCATCTCGATCTGAAGGCATTTCGAACCCTTCCCGCAGCCAACTCACGAGTTGGGCATCAGCCTCCATTGAAGTCTCTTCCACGGCCTCGGGATCTTCCTTAGTGCGGCCCCTTTTGTGGGGGCGGGAACCAGCAGGCTGGGGAGAGATGGCCGGCGGGATGGACTCTTCAACGGCAACCTCAGTCTCTTTTCCAGCATTCTCTTCTTCCATCTCTTCATCTCTTAGGGAAAGGGTGGAGGACCGAAGAGGGGTTTTAGCCCTGCTAGATTTCCTTACATGGCTTGCGGCTTTCTCGGCAACAACCGCCGCTTTCTCGCGGGCAATTGCCTCCGCGTCATCCCCGTGCTGAGAAATTGGGAGCTCTAGTTCTGCAGTCTTCGAAAGGTCGGTTTGGCGAGCATCGGTAAGTCGCTTCCGGCGACTGTCAGACTTAGCAGCAGCGGCGGCACGTCTATCAGACACATCCATAAGTCGAAATCCTGAATTAAAGTGAAACATTTAGTAAAAGGAGAGAAGAAAAGCAAAGTAAGAAGGAATAGAGGCGAGATACATACTTAAAACATCATACATAGTCTTTCAGCAGCGACCTTTTAGCTGGCAAGGTCCGCACTCCGATGCAAAACAGTTTTGTAGTGGAGATCCCAGCCGGGATATGGATTGGGCTGAGTTATGGTTAAGCGGGGCTCATCATCTCGGTAACGATAGTCAGGAATGCCAACTTTTCTAAGTAGGGAAGGGCGAGATAATATATCCCGCCATGAGAACAAGGCCAGCCCTGTGTCGGAGGCATCTTCTAGAACCTTAAAAATTTTCGCTTTCAGCCTAGTGTCGCCGGAAACTAAGCGTTGCGGGTTTCAATCTTCGTGTAGATGTCGCCAATGTCGCAGGGATGAGTCCAGCCCACGCGAGATGTAATTAAAAGAGGGTTGGATTTCCAATTGTGAACTTTTCTAGGCAAAGGGGTAAGAAGTCTGGGTTTCTTATATTTGATCGAAAGGCGATTTTCGACAACACCTTCCCTCTGGGACACGGCTGTGTAACCGTTAATAAATTGATAAGTAAGGGGACAGAGGGTTCCTATTTTAGAGCCCTGCAGATCACTAAGTAACATGTAAGGACCCTAATAGCATTGGGGTGGAGGTCAACAATAGCTGCGTGGGCGTTAAACAAAACGGCAACAATGAAAGGATCAATGGGAATCCTTAAGCCAGCATCTAATTGCGAGGGATAAACAATGACACTGTCATTCCTATGCCGCATAGCGGCAAGAGACAAGTCTCCAGTGTATGGTTCTACATGGTAAATATCGGGGTTAATTCCATACTTGACATGATAGTGAGTTTGGAAATCTGTGTAAGACGAGCTGCTAGATCCGGCGACCTCAGGGTTGGAAGAGCCCTGCGAGATGGGTGGTCGCGTTGAAGTCTCAACCGCCAAGGTATCTGAGACATCATGGCTGGAGGTTGAGTTGGAGGAAGACATGACCTGCGGATAGAAGTGAGGACTAAGTAAATTGGGGGCTGCGGGACAGTGTCAGAAAATTCAGTTTCAGAGAGATAGAAGTCACAGACGTGAGTATGGGGGTGCAAAGTTGTGTAGAAAATGTGCATCGGAACAGATTCGTGCAAGAATGGGGGACCCCTAATTTCTAAGGCATTCAAAATGGCGGCATTTGCTCCATGTCGCCTAAGCATAAAACAGAGATCCCCGAGCGAGATTTGGGCCCATGTCCCTATCTCTTTTCTCTAAATCCCCCCCCCACTTATTTTGCTTTGGCCAAATGTGACAGTTTTTAGAAAGTAATTTTGTATCAGCCATTACGTAGGACAGGTAAATGCGAGAACTCAAGCGAGAACTCAGGCGAAAATGCAAGCGAGAATTCAAAATTTTGAAGTAATTACCTGGATATTTGCAAAAAGGAAGGAAGGCTTGAAGAAGTAGTTGGTAAGAGGGTCGAAAGGCTTTGTACGCCACCAGTTCTCCTTGAAAATGCCCTGAGACAGCCTGAAGTATGCAGAGCGCGCGGAGAGAGGGTCACCGGAAATTGGAACACCACTGGTCTCTGGGAAACGGAGGATCGAATGAATAAGGATGGGTGAAATAAGTTTGAAAGAGGGATTTTAAGCTCCAAGGTAGCAGGAGTGGAAAGGTTTTGGGGGATTTCCAAGGTGTAGTTAAGGGGGTATGATTTTTGAAATTCCCCCCATTATTGTGAGTATTAATTGGAAAAGACGGCTCGATTTCCAAGAAGAGGTGTACGGCTGCCAAACCATCTGACTTAACCCCGAATTGACACGTGTCACACAGATGGCGGTTGAGCCTCGTTTCTCGCCAAAACGGGCAAAAGACTGCGAGAATCACCCGGCAATAGTGAAAGTTCTCGCCTGGACCATAAATAGTCCAAGGCTTGAACTTGGGGGCTACTAATGCGATCATGTAAAATGGATTGGGCCCAATTACTAGGGTTTAGGCCCACTAGCTAGACATGGGCCGAGCCCACCGGACCTGGGCCATGCAAGAGAATTGGGGCAACGGTGCGACATTAAAGGAATAGGCGACATGGGTTTAAATGAGACAACGGTAAGAAGGCGCGCGGGAGTACGGCCACGAACGCAATAGGGTTATGCGAGAAACATGGTGGAATGGATGCAGTCCATCATGTTTATGTGTGTGAAGAGGACCTATTCCCCGTGGAACATCCGGCTTGAGGCGACATTTAGAATGTCGCCCTCTTTCCTTTGGTTGTCGCCAACTCGACATGGGCACTTGGGCGTTCCTGGGGCCTAGTTTCGGTTGGCGCCTACGCTCCTAACCCTAGCCGCTTGTGATGGGTGATTGATGTGACAAGGTGAATAGTGAAATCCCACTAACTTGAGGTTGGTTGGGAACCCTTCTTGGATGATTGACAAGTGTCCCCCCATGTGCAAGGCACATGGGGGGCTTGGGAGTATAAAAGGATGAATAGTGTCATTTGCATGGTATGTCTCTCTCTCTCTCTCTCTCTCTACTCTCTCTCTCTAGGGTTTCCATTGATATTGTTATCACCTTGTTCATCTAACCTTATTCTCACGCCGGAGGGAGTTCGCCGGAGTCACCCCTGACCTAGTTTACGTGTGTTCTCGTGTGTAGGCGATCAATCAAGCAAGGAAGCAGCCGGAGTATCTTGTCCAGTTCAGTTCCTGTGCAACCATAATTTCTAATGGTAGCATCAATAAGTTATGTCCAAGGTTGAGAATGCACCTGATTATTTTGTTATGCCCATTATCATTTTCATTTGTGATATCTGCTTTTATTTTACGTTCTTCCCTCCAACAAAAAATAGTTGGAGGTGAGTGAGGAGTGGGTCCTACATGAGAGTACAATTTTTTATTTTTTATTTTTGAAGGCCGAATAATTAATGGCCGTCAGTACCTCACGCGTTGACAAAAAAAATGGAAAAATTAGTACCAAGTGAAGTAAAACGGAGGGATAGAGTAGGTGGGACCCACACCAACTTGAATGGATAGCAACCTTTGATTTAAAAAGAAGAAAAATATAACAGAACTAGTACATGCCCGTGTCCAAGGATACGGGTGTTTTTTTTTTGTTTTTTTTTTAATTTTTTTAATTAAAATTTTAATTTTTTTTTATAAGGACAAAATGGGAAAGAAACAAATGTATTCGAGCAAAATGAGAATTTTGCCGCTTAAAACTATTCATAGTACTGTTCACAGTACCACTCTAATTTATACTATAGATAACAGCGATAAGTTGGAGGACAAAAAAATGTAAAAAATAGTTGGAGGTGAGTGAGGAGTGGGTCCTATGTGAGAGTACAATAATGGCGGTCAGTACCTCACACGTTGACGTTGACGATCAAAATGTTAAGATGTGGATTGAGATTTAACATAAAAAGTTAGAAAGAGAGAAACAAGAAATTTGCTCCTCATTTCATTACTTGATCATCTCTTCTTTTCCATGGCTTCTTCTTCTTCTAGTAAATGTTAGACAAGATTCACAACAAATGAATGGTCTTCTACATTTACAAGAGAAACTTATTTCCAGGCTTTTGATGAGGGAGAATGTTAAAATTGACATTGTTGATGAAGGAATAGAAATTATCAAAGAAAGGTTATGCCGTAAGAAAGTTCTCATTGTTATTGATGATACAGACGAGCTTAGTCAAGTAGATGCATTAGCAGGACACCGCAGTTGGTTTGGTTGCGGAAGTATAATCATCATAACGACCCGAGACCAGCATTTGCTTACTCAAGTTCAAGTTCAAGTTGATGAAAGATATGAGGCCACGGGGTTGAACTATGAGGAGTCGTTAGAACTCTTTAGCTGGCATTCCTTCAAAAAAAAGTTATCCAGAGGAGCCATATGCTGTGATTGTAGACAAAATTATATCATATTCTTGCGGCCTTCCTTTAGCTCTTGAGGTTTTAGGCGCATTCTTGTTTGGAAGAACCACCCAACAATGGGAAAGTGAATGTGAAAAGCTACATCGAATTCCTCCAGCCAAGATTCAAGAAATACTCAAGATCAGCTATGATGGTCTAGATTATCAGGAGAGGGAGATCTTCCTCGATATTGCATTTTTCTTCATTGGAATGGATATAGACTATGTAACTGAAGTTTTGAATGGTTGTGGTTTTAGTTCAGAAATTGGTATCGGAATTCTAAAAGATAGATGTTTACTGAAGATCGACATAAACAACAAGCTGAGGATGCATGATTTGCTCCGAGATATGGGAAGGGAAATTATCCGGCAGCAATATCCTCAAGAGCCCGGTAAGCGCAGCCGTTTGTGGAGTTGCCAAGATGCGACCGACATAGTTATGAGAAACACGGTGAGAAGAAAACACTACTCTTTTACTAATCCAGCATGGTCTTACGTTGGACTAATATTCTCTCTCCACCCAACAAAAAAAAAAAACACAAGAACTTGTTTCTCACTTCTTCTTCTGTAACCTTTCACGTGCATGTTGGAAATGTCTTAAACAATTTTATTTTTAATTATCAGGGAACTAAAGCAATTGAAGGTCTCACTCTAGTCTCCCCCATAAATGGTAAAATTCATTTGAATACTGAGAATTTTGGGAAGATGAATAATTTGAGATTACTGCAAGTTGATGGAAGATATGAGGCCATGGAGTTGAACTATGAGGAGTCTTTAGAACTCTTTAGCTGGCATTCCTTCAAAAAAAGTTATCCAGAAGAGCCATATGCTGTGCTTGTAAACAAAATTCTAACATATTCTTGCGGCCTTCCTTTAGCGCTTGAGGTTTTAGGAGCATTCTTGTTTGGAAGAACCATCCAACAATGGGAAAGTGAATGTGAAAAGATACATCAAATTCCTCCCACCAAGATTCAAGAAAAACTCAAGATCAGCTATGATGGTCTAGATTATCAGGAGAGGGAGATCTTCCTTGATGTTGCATGTTTCTTCATTGGAATGGACTTAGACTATGTAACTGAAATATTGAATGGTTGTGCTTTTAGTACAGAAATTGGTATTGGAATTCTAAAAGATAGATGTTTACTCACTATCGATACAAACAATGAGCTGAGGATGCATGATTTGCTACGAGATATGGGAAGGGAAATCATTAGGCAACAATGTCCTCTGGAACCTGGTAAGCGCAGCCGTTTGTGGAGTTACCAAGATGCTACCGACGTAGTTACGAGAAACATGTGAGAATAAAACACTTCCCTTTTACACATATTTGCAAATTAGCTTTAGCACGATGTTCGAGGAGATACCTTGTTGCCAGCGAGGCATGTAAAGCTGCACCATACGGAAGCACTCTTCGTTGACATTGAAATGAGGAGAGTGAAAAGATTCAAGTTTTCCTCTCGTCTCATTCTGCATTCCAAGGAAGTAGAAATACCCTTTATTTTCTTCCGAGAAAAATGCAAAATCTTCCGCTCCCATCATTGGTTGAATTTCTAGAACATTCTTGGCGTTGAGCATATCGCCAGCAACGCTTTGGAAAAGTTTATGTAGATCTTTGTCATTTACGACAACTGGGGAAAATGGTTCCTCGTCCGTTTTGAAATCAACGCTTGCAGTGCACCTCTGAACAGCGGCCTGTGTTGTAATAACCTGACAATTCGCGATAAGGTATCAACCTCAGTCGTATATGCAGGAAACAACAAAAAAAAATAAGGAAAACCCCGAATAAGATTAAAATTTATAAATATTAAACAAAGGGCCTATAATTTTTCCAGGATCAATTGTAATTTGGTTACCTTACTTTTACACATATTTGCAAATCGATTCCCAACATTGTATTCTTTGCAATCCGATTTCCAGCATTTACATTTTATTGCAATTTAGTATAAAAATGGGCGGAACGTTAATTATGATAACGATAGCTAATGGAAAGCTTAACGAAATTCTTAAGAAATGTAATGTCCACCCATACACTTTTATCCTCTTTATCGATTGGACTTCCACATCAACAAATTAATTGGTAATTATGGGAAAATGTGACTTAGTTGAATTGCATGGGTGGACATTACATTTCTTAAGAAATTTACATTAGCTATCGTTATCAAAATTAACGTTCCGTCCGTTTTTTATACTAGATTGAAACTAAGATGTAAATATTGGAAATCAAGTTGCAAAAATACAATGCTGGGAACTAATTTGCAAACGTATACTAAGTTAACCGAATTCCAATTACCCATTAATTCCATGTCAGCATGTCAGTGGAGATAGATGGCCTTAAGGTTTAGGGAAAGTATAAAACAAAATCCAAACTACAAAAAGAAGAATGAAAGTATGCTGATCAAATATGTTATTATTCTAAAAAAGAGTACTCTATCGATTGTTCTGCATATATTACCTCCTCGATTCTTTGTTTTAGCCGAAAGAAACCTTCTTTTGAAAATGCTCTGAAGGTTCCACCAATCGTAACCGAATCAGTAATAACATTGAAGGCACCACCACCTTCGAATTTTGCAACTGTTACAACCTGCATGATCATTCTTTCTTTCTCAGCATATTTACAGAGAGAAAGAGAGAGAGAGAGAAAGAGAGAGAGAGAGAGAGAGAGAGAGAGAGAGAGAGAGAGAGAGAGAGAGAGGGAGGGAGAGAGAGAGAGAGAAAGAAAGAGAGAAAACCTGTGACTCCAAGGGATCAGCTTCACGTGAAACAAGATGTTGCAAACTAACAATAACATTAGAAGCAGCCACGATTGGATCGACTGTGTGCTGTGGAATGGCAGCATGGCCACCTTTTCCATGAATAACAGCCTCAAAGATACCACTACCAGCCATAATTGGGCCAGGTCTCGTGGAAACAGTGCCAATAGGACTATCAGTATCGACATGTAGCCCAAAAATGGCATCAACATTTTCCAGTATCCCAGAATCTAACACTTTCTTTGCCGCACCACCAACTTCTTCAGCCGGTTGAAAAACCAGAACAACAGTTCCCTATTAAGACCAAGAGAAAAATTTATCAAATCCATCACCCACAGAATACTGTGAACATTTTATATTACTATTATTTGATTAGAAATTCAATGTCAACCTTCGTTTACTAATTTATGGGAGGATGCGGTTCCTCATGAATCTTTTACACTATTTTTTGTTAACACCACTCTCTCTTGTTAACACCACTCTCTTAATTAGTAGGTTATACATATGAAAACATAAAGGAGTACAAATTGACATATCTCCCCCCAACTACCCTTCTCCTTCTAACTGAATTCCTATGTTGCAATCCTAGATCAAGTGCTCATCTATTATACAAGGAGGCTTTGGTAGTGATCTTGGACTTGCTGGTGATTTGGTCACACGCAAAGCGTTTGTTCAATAAATTATGCTCCTCCGTTCCAGAATAAGAGTCTCTTATCTCTCTTTGGGATGTCCCAAAAAAGTGTCCCCTAACAAAATATCCATTTGGGGGTAATTTTTTAATATTTTTACCCTTTGGTGGATACTCTTCTCCATAGTGGACACAACCTCTTAGTCATAGAAAGTTCTCATTTTTTGCTCTCGTGAATACTCCTCCATAGTGGGCCAAACATTTTATTAATAGAGTAGAATAATCTACTGAAAACTGTGTTCTGTCAAAGAGGACTCTTATTTTGGGACGGAGGGAGTATATAATATACTTTGTTTGTTAGATAATGCATTTCCTCTTCTAAGTTTGGTGAGTAGTTCACATGCTCTCTCCCTCCCAAGGAAAGAGACGTTTTTGACAAGTCATACTTTCCATATCATACTTTTGCTTCTCTAAATTTCCTTTAATTTAAAAAAAAAAAAAAAAAAAAAAAAACATAATCCCTTTGCCCCAAAGAATAGTTTCATATGACAAGTTGAACTTTTAGCTTAACATATTTGTACCTCCTTGTAACTGCACAAAAATCATATCGTCTTTCTGAAATAGGAGTTCTCGTCGTGCAAACGAAATTAGAAAGTGATACTTTTTACGGAAAGAAAAGAATACATTTTAGTATAGCAAGTAAGATGAATATCATATCTTTGGAAAGTAAGACAAACAAGCACCTAGATCACATGGTAATGAGGTGTTCTAACTTTACTAGAGGTCTCGAGTTCGAGCCCCGGGAATGTGGCAGCGTTAAAAATTTTGTTGGGAGAGCTTTGCCACCCTTGTGGTCCTACCCGGCTCGGAGTGATAGCTCACTTGCTACCATTTAACTATACCAAAAAAATAAAAAATAAAACTTTGGAAAGTAAAGAAAGATGATAGACTAAGGACATTTTGATAGAACGTTAACTCGGGTATCGCTTCGAGCGGATACAAGCTCAAGCAAGGGGATTGGAAATCAGAATAATACGTCAACAAGGAACAGGTTGACAGCAGTGTTTAAAAGATTGGAAGGGACTAGTTTGGGTTTTCAACTTCTTTTTTTTTCTTTCCTCAAAGCAAACAAAGAACATACTTAAATAGGCAGTAACATAGGTGATGCCCACGCAGGGGTCTACTGCAGTTTCCCACGTACCCACTATGTCTAGAAAGGTGGACACGAACTACCCTCACCCATGAGAACAGGTCAAACTAATAACCGAAGCAAAACAATAACAATTGAAATAAATAGTAAAACAGTAAATGGTAATCACTTGGAATAATCATCCAAGTATCGTGGGGTGCTCCTAGCTCTTCCCGACCGACGTGGCAACTTTGGTGTTGATTCCTTCATCCTCGTATCATCCCCTCCTTGATCGGCAACCACCTTGTCCTCAAGGTGAATGGTCGGAAAGTGATCCTGAAACCAGCTGCTATCTTCCCAAGTGGCATCCGAATCCTTGCCTCCTTCCCAACGCACCAGTAACTCCTCCGTTGGCTGTCCCCTTTTTAAGAATGGTCCGCTTACCGATCACCTCTTCTGGTCCGATGTTTGGTTGCCCTGCCGTAATGTCTGGTGGCAATTCAGCGACCTCCTGCCCAAGCTCCCCGTTGAATGGTTTCAACAAGGAAACATGAAAGACGTTGTGAATCTTCGCTGTCTCAGGTAAAGCCAATTTATAAGCAACCTGGCCAATTTTTTCAGTAATCAAGAAGGGACCATAGTAGCGAGCTGCAAGTTTTTGATTCCTTCTTCTAGCTACAGACATCTGACGATACGGCCTCAGGCGTAGCAACACCCAGTCCCCCACCGAGAATTGCAACTCTCTGCGCTTCCTGTCCGCTTGTTGTTTCATCCTATTTTGAGCCCTCTCTAAATTCTGTTTCAACTCCTTAAGCAAGGCATCCCGCTCACTCAGTATTTCATCCACAGAACTTACCCTGCTAGTGCCCGGCGAATAAGGTAACAACTCAGGTGGAGTCCTGCCGAACAAAGCGTGAAATGGGCTCATTTTAATTGCCGAATGGTAACCGGTGTTTAAAGAATATTCTGCCCATGCCAAGAAAATCATCCAGCGGCCAGGACGAGTGTACGTGAAAGCTCGTAAGTATTGCTCTAGTCCTCGATTCATTACTTGGGACACCGTCCGATCGCTGGGTGATATGCGGTTGTGAAGGACAGCTTGGTGCCGCTCAATTTAAATAGCTCCCTCCAGAGAAAACTGACGTAAACACGCGATCCCGATCGGTTACAATGTTTTTCGGCATCCCGTGAACCTTTACCACAACCTCCATGAATGTTCCTGCTACTTTTGGGGCATCGAAATCAGTGGGCAGCCCCGCAAACCTGGCAAACTTCGATAAACGATCCACAACTACCATAATAACGGTACAACCTCGTGATGGTGGTAGCCCCGTTATAAAATCCATTGTCACTGCATCAAATACGCCGTCAGGGATCGGCAACGGTTGAAGAAGTCCCGCCGGAGGTTGTGTGCTGTACTTGGTAGCTTGACATACTTCACGGCTCTTCACAAAATTTTCTATGTCTTTCCGCATCTTCGGCCAGAAAAAAGAGGCTGCAATTCTCTTCAGTGTGCGCAATGTACCCGCATGGCCTCCGACCACCGAGGAGTGATACTCGTGAAGGAGTAATGTCTTCAACTGGGACTGACTGCTCAAACAAACTCTTCGCCTGAAATACACCAAACCATCCGAAATTTCATACTGACCTGGGAGCTTCCCACTTTGCTTCATCTCATGAAGCTGCAATAAATCTGGGCAGTCTTTATTCTCTTGGCGCACGATATCCAACAAATTTGGAGTCACACTTGTCAATGCCAAAAACTCAGTATCGCACTCATCTCTTCGGGACAGTGCATCGGCTACCTTGTTCGAAGGTCCAGGCTTGTAATCGATGCGAAACTTGTACCCCAACAGCTTCCTGAGGTAGAAAGATTGGTCCGGTGTTTGCACAACCTGCTGCAATAGTTCGCGCAAACTTTTCTGGTCCGAGCGTATCACGAATTCCCTTCCTAGCAAGTATTGTCTCCATTTTGCAACGGCTTCAACAATCGCCAATAATTCCTTGTGATACGTTGAAGCCACCCTTTGTCTAGGTCCTAGTTTCTTACTGAAGTAAGCGACGGGCTGCTCCTCTTGTAAAAGAACGGCTCCAATACCTGTAGCACATGCATCAGTTTCGACGACAAACGTCAATTCAAAGTTGGGCAATCTCAGTACCGGTGCCTTTGCCATTAATTCTTTCAGCTGCTCGAAGGCTTCCGTCGCCTGGGTTGTCCACATAAAACCATCTTTTTTAAAGAGTTCAGTGAGAAGGGCGGCTACCAGTGAATAATTTCGCACAAAGCGGCGATAGTACCCTGTAAGGCCAAGGAAACCTCGAAGCTGTTTGAGAGTTTTGGGCTGTGGCCAGGCTTGCATGGCCTCAATCTTGGACTGGTCCACCAACAGTTTACCACCTTCAATCAAATGTCCCAGGTACTCAATGGTTGGAACCCCAAATTGACACTTGCTTCTCTTCACATAGAATTGGTTAATGTTTAATGAGTTCAAAACAACCTCCAAGTGATCACAAGGTGTTGTAGTATGTCCCGGCTATACACAAGAATATCGTCAAAAAATACGATCACGAATTTGCGTAAAAAATCCGAGAATAACCTGTTCATGCAGCTTTGAAATGTGGAAGGTGCGTTGGTGAGCCCAAATGGCATCACGAGAAATTCGTAATGCCCTTCATGAGTCCTGAACGCTGTCTTGTGGACATCCTTGTCGTACATGCGTATCTAGTGATATCCTGATCGGAGGTCCAGTTCGGTGAATACTCGCGCTGCCCCCAACTCGTCGAATAGTTCATCCGCCGTCGGGATGGGGAAGTGATCCGGCACCGTCACAGCGTTCAACGCCCGATAATCAACACAGAACCTATAGCTCCCATCTTTTTTCTTGACCAGTAACACCGGTGACGAGAAGGGACTTCGGCTCGGTTGTATTATCCCTTGATCCATCATCTCCCGAACCAGTCTTTCGATCTCCGTTTTTTGGAAATACGGATATCGGTACGGCCTAACATTCACCGGCTCTACTCCCGGTTGTAAGAAAATGCGGTGATCCCCCCACCTGCGAGGAGGTAATGTCCTTGGCTCATCAAAGACTCCTTCATAGCTGCGCAACAAGTCTCTGATCAATGAAGGCACTTCTGGGCTTGGCTCTCCAGGCCCGCCTTCTTCACATGACACAGCCCACAATTCCCAATAATCATCTATGGTATCTGCAGCCTGCATGCACCGTAACTGGTGTAAAGATATGGGCTGAACTGGCCTTTCTTCCCCGCACAACGTGATGGGTTGATTCTGCCATAAGAACTCCATGGTCATCTTGCTATAATCGTGAGTGATTCTACCCAAAGATCTCAGCCACTGCACACCCAAGACCACGTCGTGACCATGCACCGCTAGGACGAACAAATCCACATCGAAGTTGTGATTTTGAACCAGCAATGGTACCTGCGTGCATCGGGCTTGGCATGTCAGGGAATCGCCATTACCCACATAGACTCTGAAGGCTTCAGTGTCCATTAACGTTAATTGTAACCTTTCCGCCGTCTTCGGATGGATGAAGTTATGGGTACTGCCCCCATCCACCAAAACATCCACAATTTGGCCTTTGATCTCCCCTTTGAGCCTGACGACCTTGGTGTCGTTGATCCCGCCAAACTTTGCAGAACAGAGACGTCTCCTTCGAATATAGCTGCATGTTCTTCGTCCATCCCACCCCCTCCATCATCTTCTTCGCTGGTCACGAGTAAGTAATAACGACCGTTACAACGGTGTCCACGGGACCATTTTTCGGGGCAAAAGTAACATTCTCCACGAGCATCCTTCTCCGCCTTTTCGGTCGGTGATATTCGCCGGACGGGTCTTGCCGGAATGCCTCTGGGAGTGGCCAAGATAGGGGACTTGTTGGGGGGTATGTACGGAGTGATGTTCTGCGTTGGAGCTGGACTGGGGTTGTTGGTGGGTTTGGTAAAATTTGGAGCCCCATTCTTTCGGTTGGGGACCTGGAGTTCATCGTACTTTGCAGCTGTCTCTCGGGCCAGGGCAAAAGCCCCATTCAAAGTAGTGGGCCGGTTCACCCGAAGCTCCCTGCGGACCGGGTCCTTCGGACCAGAAATGAAAACTGAGATTAAGGTTGCCTCCGTAACTCCTTCGACCTTATTCATCAACCTCTCGAATTCCGTCTGATAGGCCATGACGGTAGTTGTCTGTTGCAGCTTGGCTAGAAGACCGAAGTAATCTTCATACATCTCAGGATCAAATCGGAACTTGAATTGCTCCTCGAAATCCGCCCAAGTATTAATCAGATCGTTCCGCTTCATCCTTCGAAACCATTCCACCGCGGCGCCGTCGAGCATCAGTCCTGTCACCTTCAAACGCTCCTCCTCCGGAATGGTATTGAACTCAAAGAATTCTGTGGCTTTGAACAACCACGTGTGCGGATCAGTACCATCAGTAACGGGTGGATCCATCTTGAATCTCGGATGTCTGGGCTTGTTTTCGCCGCTATAAGTCCCAGATTTTTCGTGACGCTGGTAAGATGCCTCCCCAAAGTAGGAATGGTTACCTTCCACTTGATCCACTCTAGTGCTCAAGGAATCGATCTTCTTGTGGACGGTTACAATTTCCTGGTGTATAGCTCCCTTCTGAATCTCGGAAAACTCGTGAAACATCTCCGAGAGTCGCTTCTCCATGGCTGCCGCTAGGGCTGCCGCCGAATTGGGATCAGATGGTATTGACGTCATCACTCTCAATGAAAGCACCAAATTGATAGAACGTTAACTCGGGTATCGCTTCGAGCGGATACAAGCTCCAGCAAGGGGATTGGAAATCAGAATAATACGTCAACAAAGAACTGGTTGACAGCAGTGTTTAAAGATTGGAAGGGACTAGTTTGGGTTTTCAACTTCTTTTCTTCCTTTTTCAAAGCAAACAAAGAACATACTTAAATAGGCAGTAACATAGGTGATGCCCACGCAGGGTCTCATAGCTTCCCACGTACCCACTATGTCTAGAAAGGTGGACACGAACTACCCTCACCCATGAGAACAGGTCAAACTAATAACCGAAGCAAAACAATAACAATTAAAATAAATAGTAAAACAGTAAATGGTAATCACTTGGAATAATCATCCAAGTATCGTGGGGTGCTCCTAGCTCTTCCCGACCGACGTGGCAACTTTGGTGTTGATTCCTTCATCCTCGTATCACATTTGACCAAGTTTTAGAAATGCAATAAACGGTTGTCTACATTAAACCCATATGACTAGGGCTTTCCTAGACCCCCCGCATAGTGAGAGCTCTTGTAGTTGTAGTAGCACTAAGTTTTCCTTTTTTTTTCTAAACTCTTGGAGCTTGTAGCTTATACAATTATCTCGTGATTAGGGTTAAAACCAAAGTCTCGGTCCAAAACAAAATGGAGAGGGAGGGATGCATAAGAGCCATAACAAAACTTTATTGTACATATAATATGATTACGAAAGACAAAACACAAGAAGGTTATAATCTCAGTCCAAAACCAAAGTCTCGGTCCAAAACTAATTTGGTATATTTAGTTTGCTGCCATTTTACTGCTACAAAGGTGCTTATTTTCGATTCTAGTATTCCCTTTGGCTTCAGTAAAAGTCACATGCTCCAACAATATTACAAGTACATGATTCAACTTGTTTGTCGCAAAGAAATGATGAACTTGTTTATTTTGAGCGCTGAACAAGAAGATGTGGCATACAGTCAGTGAGAGTGAGAGAGGCAATGTAGAAAAATCATATTCTAGTATGACTGAGAAATTTACGTTCTTTTAGATTGACTAGACACACACATCTTCCTTTTTGCTTGCATCCATGTGTTGTTATGTGCGTTTACTAGATGGGTCGATGTTGCAATATAACTAGGTTTGTCGAAAATGAAATTAAAGTTGAGAGTTGGCTTAAAAATTTTAATTGTTATAGACGTTGTGCTCTCCTTGCAGGCTCACGTGAGTTACTTAGGGGTATTTTGGTCTTTTCTATAACCGAAGAATAAAATAAATGAAAAAAAAAACAGAAAATAAATTTGAAAAAGAAAAACCCATGTGGTCCCCACCCTTTTACGTCTACACCTGATCCTTCTTCCGTCCGCACCCCACCCCTCTTCCCAACTCCGCCCCACCCCATCCACCTTCCCTATCTGCCATTGTCGTCCCCTTTCTCCGACCTAGATCTAAACCTTGAAACCCCACTCCCTCCCAAGCTCGCCGTCCCATTATGTCCCCCTAACACCACCATCCCGCACATTCATACTAAGAAAAATCACACAGAAATTTCACCAAACCAGGGGAAGAAAGAGAAGAAATCCATATTCCCAATCAGATCTAACTAACAAAACAATAGAAAACCAATTGGGTACTAAACAAAATCATCAAATTCATCACGAACAACATTAAAATGCCCAAGAAACACCAATTTGGCACCAATGTAAAGATCCAAAGAGATCTAAAGTATCGAGAAAGAAAGATAAACAGAGCATACACCACAACATACAATGTGTATGAAAATCAAGGTACCTGTATGAAGGCACAACTCTTTGAATGCTGTAAAAAGAGAAATGGTGCCAAGATTCAAGAACAAACTACAAAAGTGTACAATGATGATGGGGTTTGGCAGGTAAAATTAAGGCAGATCTGTAACAGAAATCCCAAGTCCCACAAGGAAATTTGTATGATGGAGAAAGTGGGGATAGATAATATGATAGAGAGGACAGAGAAATATATCTCAACCTCACACACGCAATTATACAAACACTTCACAGGCACCCTCAATTTATATATATATATAAATAACAATACACAGAAAGAGCAAGGGAGTTGTTGAAGCAACCTTAAAAGTAAGAGACTCTATTCTTCTGCACCGCTGTCGTTTTCGATTTCAAATTCAGTTAAACTCCATGGATGATTTATTGCACAGGAAATATCAAGGACCCTTCTCTTTCTCTCTCTACAATCACGTTAAAATGTTATTGTGTTTGTTTGTTTATGGAAGATTTGTACTGTGTGCGGCAGGCGAGGAATGGGGGTAAATTGAGTTTCCATATTTTCTTGATTTTACTCCATTAATGGGGATTGTAATTGTGTGTGTGGAATTTCTTGTTTGTTTGGGTGAAAATGATAAAAAGCTGTTAGGAGAGCTGACCGTAGTTGAGCTTTCCGGAGATGGGGATGGGGCGAGCTGACGGTGACTGGCGTTGTGGAAGGAGTTGGCGTTGTTGACGAAGGAGGGGGGGGAGAGAGAAACCTGTTTTTCCTTTTTTGACATAAATTATTGAGAAATGTACTCCCTCCTCCGTCCCAGCCCACTTAGAAAATTTTGAAATAGCACGAGAATTAAGGAATATTATTATAGTATTAGGAGAGAGAATGAGTGGAAAAAGTGTTGTGAGTGTGAAAAATTAAATAGGAGAGAGAATGAGTGGAGGGAATAGTAATTATAATGGTGTTGTGAGTATTAAAATAATGTAGGAGAGAGAATGAGTGGAGAGAATAGTGATTTAAGGTTTCTATTTTGGAAATTCTTAAGTGAAGTGGGACGCCCAAAATGAAAAATTTTCTTAAGTGAGACGGGACGGAGGGAGTATTTATTACGAGAAGTGAAGGGCATAAATTTAAAAATATAGTGGAAGGGGTATTTTGGTTTTTTTCATGCAAACTCCATTGAAAAGACCAAAATATCCCTAATTAACTCACGTGAGCGGCATATGTTATCCTTTTCGTTAGATTTTTAACGGTTCATCCAAAATTACACTTGATTGCAACAAAAAAACAAACTCAATAACCAACTTGTAACAAATGCAAATTCGATAACCAATTGAAACATCTTGACAAACTCAGATAACTAAAATGATATTTGCCCTTAAGTTTAAGATAATATTCCTAATTCATAATATGTACATAGTTAGCCGACCCGTAATCATTTTGAGGCCAATGCTTCGTTGTTGTTGACTTTTTTATCTACTAGTTTTGCCAATTACTAAATTTACACGTTGTTGACTGCAGTTGTAGGCTTTGAAAAGAAGAGGAGTCCCAACTCATCAGAGAAGTAAGCAAGAGGAATGCGTAGTTTTGTAGGTTAAGATTTGTCAGTTAAATTTGAAGAATTGGTTTTAAACAATGTTGATTGGTTTTTGGTCACTCTTCGGTAAGGATCATTGTTAATCATTTATGATTAAGAAGGTTTCTACCTTCTAGTTTTTTATGGCTTTCACTCTTGCTTGTAATATTTGGTGCAAGTTTTAGACTTCATACTGTTATAATGTGTGGGACAGCTATTTAATATGACAATTGAAACCAACACCCACAACAATTTCAGCCCATCTCCTCCAAAATCTGCAAATGTCTACCTCCTTTCACTCATTTATACAGAACAGAACATATAGAGATTTATCTTCACATTTTATTAAAAAATTCAGTTTTTTTAACCCGAAAATATTAATTTTCAAAAAATGGTAACAACCTTTTTCCCAATTAAACTTACCTTATATCCTCTACATTGATGGCCTATCTCTCTACGAAAAATAAGGAGTGAATATATATAATGTTATTAAAGTAGGAGTTGTGAGTGGGTAGGAGAGAGAAAGTGGGATAGAGAATAGTAAGTGGATAGTTGTTGTGAGTATGACAAGTGGATCCCATGAATAAATAAGTATTAAAAGTTTCCTTTTTAGAAAAGTGGGACTTTAAAGTGGGACGCCAAAAATAACAAAAATGAGTAAGATTTTATGGGACGGAGGGAGTAAGTATAAATATAACTTAGCTTACCTTTTAAAACAAAACAAGGAATATTTTATTTATCATATAGCCTCTTGCTTAATGAGTACACCCTACTCAACAATTTACTAAGTCCATCTCCTCATCATTTTACTAAGTTCACCTCCTCATCATTTTACTTTCTCTCCAACCACCGTCACCTTAGGCACCCCTCCCCATCATCTTCGGTCAACAACTCCGGTGAACTTTTTTAAAAACAAACAAATTTGCTCAAGTGACCTCTCCATCGTCCAAACAACTGAAAACTTATCGGTAAGTTCTCATTTGTCAACTAAACTACTAAGAACACGATCAACTTCGGCGACCGAACAACTGAGAAAGTTAGAGTTAAGTATCAACTTCGTCACCGACCTATTGACATTTTTATCTATTCGTCGCTGAGGAATATTTTTGTATGATTTCGTCCCCAATCTAAGTACTTAGTTTACCATGTAATCCTTTCGTCTCATTTTCGTCCAAATCTCCGTTAAATCAACCTTTATGTGGCACGTTGACGTCATTAAAATTCTGACATGACCTTTGACTTGTTGACCTGGTGGTACACCCTGAATAAATACAACACGGGTGAATCACGTGACCTTCTCCCTTCAACTCTATTTTGAGAATGACGCCATTATAGATGAGGCCGACTTATAGAAGCGAGGAAAAGAAGGTTGTAGCGCTCAATAATTGTACAGAAGAACTCGAAATTGGTAGGGAAACAAGTAAGATATCCCTATTTCGGTAATTATAAAGATCAAGTTTCAGATTTTGAAAGGTAAAAATTCCCAATTTAAAAACTAGGGTAAATTGTGACTTTAATCCTTTCAATTGGCTTCGTATATGTTGAACCAAGTTGTTATATGGCTTCTTCAAATTCATCACGTACGAGGAAAACCTCAAATAGCAGTCATATCAATGGAGGTTTCATAAGATTTAGGAACGAGTGCTGCAAGTGTAACAAAAGAGCAATTATTCGAATTTCAGAATCGACGAGTAATCCAAATATGTTATACTTCAAGTGCAAAAAATAAGATTGCAATTTCTTTAATTTTGGAAGCCAAAAAATGTAGATGTTGCTTGGTCTGCAATTGGGGGAAATACATTAGCTAAAATTGGAAAGCATGAAATAGTGATGGAAGTTAGGTTCTTGGGAGGTGGTCATCATACTAGTAAACACTACAATGTGCAATTGTTTGGCCATTCCTTTTGTGTCAAAACTTCTTGTCCTTCTGGACAAACCACTCAACATGGTTATTAATGCTACCAAAAATCGTGCTCCAACACAAGCCTCCACGTCACGTCCCCGTTGAATGATATTGGCTGATTTCTCCAACAATGATCTGCACAAAGAGCACCGTAAGCTAAGCCGGGGGCGTCTCCGGCTAAAGCCCCTCCAGTGTAAGAATCATTAACCAATTCTTTGTGTATATAAATGTTGAACATTTAGAGAGAGAGAAAATGTGGGTGAGGAAGAAGGAGAGAGTGAAAACCTGAGAGAGAGAGTCCCTTGAAATGAGAAGCCCCCTTGATTTTATAGTATGGTGGGCGGGCTTTTAGCCCTAAAGCCCCGTTTGGCCCATTTGGCCCATTCGCTTATTTGCCATTTGTCCGTTCGGCCTATTTGGCCCATTTGGGAAACCATATATACCACAATATTTTGGGGTCCACGTAATGATCATTTTATCCCCATAATGCTACACATTTCCACATATTTATTATGTCCGTTTTGCCCCTTCGTATATTGTTCGACTTCATCGTTGACATTAACTGTTGGGTTGACTTTTCCACGTAGACTACCACTTCCTTGCCGAGTCAATCATGGTCTCCTTATTTTGACATGACACGTGGATTAAATTTTATTTATGCACATCAGAAGCCCCGACTCCTTAGCTTGGTCATTCATGGGCGAGTTAAGGAGTAGATAAGGTAAGAATAAAATTTTGACCGTTTTTTAGTTTATCCTCTTACTTTGTAACGATAGAAGCCTTTCATATACCAATTTTTCGTGTTTCGCTCCGATTATTAAGCAGTTCAGGATGTGAGCCCAATAAGTAGTTCGGGATACGAGCCCCCGAGTTGGAAGAAAGCGAGTCGCTCCCAATTTTCATGTAAGGGACAGTGTCGTTTGGTTGAGATAACGTATACGGTGTGAATAATTTCCTTTAATCTTGAGTTGTAGCCATGAGTTGACGATATGAATATTCCAGATATGTTTTTTGGTGAAAAGCCCCCGAGTTGGGAGATGGGTGGTTGCTCCTCGCACATTTTAGATCTTTTTGTATGAAGTTCGAAGGGATGACTTTTCCAATTTTTGCAGGTTGGTAACCAGCCATTGTTCTAAACCGTCTTTCGTTAAACCGCATTGTGCTACTGCATATTGCTAATAGTATCTTTTGACTTGCTGTGCGAGTTGCTTGTGGAGATGGCATCCCGCCAACTTTATCAAAATTTTTCGACTGAGTGGCATCCCGCCAACTTTATCAATTTTCTTGAATGGTTGGCATCCCGCCAAAATCTTTCCATTTGAAATATGGCGTGTCGCCAATTTTTCCAATGTTAGATATGGCATTTCGCTTAACGCTTTCCGCTTCCATTAACATTTTGCTTTGTTCATCTCGCTTAGAGATTATACTTGATATCTTAGAAGTATTCCAATTTATTTTTGTTTTCGTTTCATCTCGCGTGGAGATGTGGCTGGGGATGCTCTCAGCATTCCGTTTGCAAATGATGGCAAACCACCTTTTATTAATCCGCCTTTTGTTTAAACCACATTTTGTTAACACCGCAGCTGTGCTAACTCGTATTTTGCTAAATCGCATTTGTGCAAACCGCGTTTGAGTAAACCGCTTTTATGCGAATTGCATTTTGCAAACCGCATTTCCCCATTTTGCTTTGTCTAATTTGTTTCAGCAAGTGCTAAAAATGTTAGTAATTTGTTTAGTCTTGGTTGGGGGTGTACCCTTTATTCCCCCTTCGAAGGAGTATGGCTTGTCTTTAGACAGCCTTGCTAGAAAATGTGCAAGTATTTAACGATTTCTCTTGTTTCGTTTGACTCAATGTGCGAGTAGTTTACGAGACATCTCGCCTTATTTTTCTTTAAAGATGTGGCATTTCGCCTAACATTTTCATTTAACGCATGGCCTATCGCCTAACATTTCCATTTTAGATGTGGTATGTCGCCAAACCATTTTCCGTTTAAATAGGGCATTTCGCCCATTTTTTTCGTTTAAAATATTAGCATTTCGCCAAACCCTTTTTTGATTAAAATATGACATTTCGCCAAACCCTTTTTGTCTCCATTTCGCTTCTATTCATCTCGCATAGAGATATCTGTTGACATTTTCAAAGTTTTCCATTTTTCGTTTCCATTTTCATTTCCATTTCGCAGTCATTAATCTCGCATAGAGATATTACTTGACATTTTCCAAGTTTTCCATTTTATTTTCATTTCCGTTTTATCTCGCGTGGAGATATTATTTGGCATATTCCAAGTTTTCCATTTTCATTTCATCTCGCGTGGAAATTTGGCTTGACATACCGCATAGTGCTAAACCACATTTTGTTAACCAGCATTTTTGCTAAACAGCATTTTTGCTAAACGACATTTTTGCTAGACCGCGTTTTTGCTAGACCGCATTTTTGCTAACCACGTTTTTGCTAAATCGCATTTTTGCTAACCGTATTTTTGCTAAATCGCTTTTTGCTAGACCGCATTTTCGCATTTTCGCTAAACCGCATATTCGCTAAACAGCATTTACGCATTTTCGGTAAACCGCATTTTCGCTAAACCGCATTTTGCTAAACCGCATATTTTGCAAAACTGCTTTTTCGCTAAACCGCTTTTTCGCTACACCGCGTTTTCACTAAACCGCATTTTTGCTAAACCGCATTTTCGCTAACCCGCTTTTATGCTAACCCGCATTTCGCTAACCCGCATTTCGTTAAACCGCATTTCGCTAACCCGCATTTTCACTAACCCGCATTTCCGCTAACCCGCTTTTATGCTAACCCGCATTTCGTTAACCCCCATTTAGCTAAACCGCATTTCGCTAAACCGCATTTTCGCTAAATTGCATTTTCGCTAACCCGCTTTAATGCTAACCCGCATTTCGCTAACCCGCCTTTCGCTAAACCGCATTTTCGCTAAACCGCATTTCGGCTAAACCGCATTTCGGCTAAACCACATTTTCACTAAGCCGCATTTTGTTAGACCGCATTTTCGCTAAACCGCATTTTTGCTAAACCGCATTTTGCTAAACCGCATTTTTTGCTACACCGCTTTTTCGCTACACCGCGTTTTCGCTAAACCGCATTTTCGCTAAACCGCATTTCTGCTAAATCGCATTTCGGCTAAACCGCATTTTCGCTAAATCGCATTTCGGCTAAACCGCTTTTATTCTAACCCGCCTTTCGCTAAACCGCATTTTCGCTAAACCGCATTTCGGCTAAATCGCATTTTTGCTAAGCCGCATTTTGTTAGACCGCATTTTTGCTAAACCACATTTTCGCTAAACCGCATTTTTGCTAAACCGCGTTGTGCTAAACCGCATTGCTATACCGCGTAGTGCTATACCGCATAGTGTCAAACCGCGTAGTGCCAAAACTGGTGTAGTGCTAAACCGCGTAGTTGCCAAAACTGGCGTAGTGCCAAACCGCGTAGTTGCCAAAACCGGCGGAGTGCCAAAACCGGCGTAGTGCTAAATCGCGTAGTTGCCAAAACCGGTGTAGTTGCCAAAACCGGCGTAAAACATCGCCTAGCCTTTCGGCTTGCAGCGGCATCTCCTTGGATCTCATGAGGGAGATGGTGGCTGGACGTATTCCCAGCATTCCCTTTTGGTACCTACAGGATAGGAGAGGTAGTCATTTGCAAATCCAGTATAATCTTTTCCATTTTATTTGACATATTATGCTCGAATATGAGAAGATAAGTGAAATACATGTAGATTGTAATTAATGAGGCTATGGTATTTACATATGATAACGGCACATAAACCCACCAAGGATTTATCCTTGCCTGTCCCAAGTCAGGATAAAGGGTGAGGGTTGCGGTAGGCTTGTGACAGCCAGCGTAAAAATTTTGTCACATTATCATGACATGAATCGAAATATGAATATCGTTGGGGCGTTTTCTCAGTAGTGACGCGCTACACTTCAAAGACCTGGGTGTAGTGATAAGTATGCAAAGGTTGCTAGGTCGTCGCCCGGAAGCAACGCGCCATCTCTTCGCCCGGGGGTGGTGTCAAATATGCAAGGGTGCCCGCATTGCGGACGAGTGCGGGTAAAGAAGCTAGTCCATGGTAGGTGTAAGGGTAGTGGGATGTGCTTTGGAACGTGGAACATTAGATCCTTTACAGGGAGATCATCAGAGGTGGTGGAAATTATGAGGAGGAGGAAGATTCACATAATGTGTCTACAGAAAACTAAGTGGGTTGGAGAGAAAGCAAAAGAAATATCGCCTTGGTGTTTTAAGCTTTGGTACTCAGGAAAGGATAAGGGTAGAAATGGAGTGGGTATCATTATTGATAAGGAGTATATTAATGATGTGGTGGAAGTGTACAGGAAGAGTGATCGAATTATGGGCATTAAACTGGTGATACGTGATGAGATTATAACTATTATTTCCGCCTATGTACCACAAGTAGGGTTGGATGCATCTATTAAACAAGTGTTCTAGGAAGATTTGGAGGAGGTGGTGCAACGAGTACCTAGTGGTGAGAAATTAGTGATTGGTGGTGATCTGAACGGGCATGTGCGGTTTAGTCGACATGGCTTTGAGAGCATACATGGAGGTTTTGGTTTTGGGGAAAGGAATGAAGCAGGAAATAGTATCCTGGACTTTGCGTTGGCATATGACTTGAGTATAATGAACACTTGGTTCAATAAGAGAAAATCTCACTTGGTGTCCTATAGGAGTGGAGGTAATGCGAGTCAGATTGACTTCTTCTTAGTAAGAAATGCTTGTAGAAAGAGTTATACAGATTCCAAGGTTATTCCGGGTGAGAGCACAGCAACTCAACATAGACTGGTGGTACTTGGTTTTCGAAGTAAGAGAATTTCGAGGAAGAGAAAACCATAGGTAGACCCTAGAATCAAGTGGTGGAGACTTCAAGGGGAGAATCAACAGAAATTTGTAGCTAAGATGGTCGATACCGGTATTTGGTCGGATAATATGGAGGATATGGATATAGATTCGACTTGGACTAAAATGGAACATACCATAAAGGAGGTGGCGAAAGAAGTCCTTGGAGAAACTAGAGGAAATGGGCCACCAAGTAAGGACACATCATGGTGGAACGAGGAAGTAAAACAAGTAATAAAGGGCAAGCGAGAATGCTACAAATTATTGGGGAAATGTAGGAGCGACGAGAACTATGAGAAGTATAAAGAATCAAGAAGAGAGGCTAAGAAAGCAGTAAGAGATGCAAGAGCAAAGGTTAATCAAAAATTTTTTGATAAGTTGGATACAAAAGAAGGGGAAAAGGACATCTACAGAATCGCTCGTATGAGGGATAAGAGGACACGAGATATTGGGACGGTTAAATATGTGAAAGATGTAGATCAAAGAGTTCTAGTCGGGGATAAAGAGATAAAAGATAGATGGAGTTCTTACTTTGATACCTTGTTCAATGGCGGTCAAGAGCAGGATATTGGAGATTTAAATATCTCTTCAAGTATAGTTAATCGAGATTATATGCGGAGAATTCAAAAGAGTGAAGTGGAAATGACAATGAAAAAGATGAGATTGAAGAAAGCTGTAGGACCGGATGGTATACCAATTGAGGTTTGGAGATGTTTCGGGGAGAGGGAAATAGATTGGTTAACAATGCTATTTAACATGATATGGAGAATTAACACAATGCCATTGGAGTGGCGGAAGAGTACTCTGATCCCTTTGTATAAGAACAAAGGTGATGTCCAAGATTGTGGATATTTCGGATAACCAATTTGGGTTTATGCCGGGAAGATCGACTATGGAGGCAATATATCTTATGAGACAAACCATGGAGAAATATCGGGATCAAAAGAAAGATTTGCATATGGTTTTCATTGATTTGGAGAAGGCGTATGATAAAGTGCCAAGAGAGGTACTTTGGTGGGCATTAACAAAGAAGGGTGCTTCAAAAAAATATATTGATATTATCAAGGACATGTATAATGGAGTTAGTACTTGTGTACAGACTAGTGTTGGGAAGACTGAACAGTTTCCTATAAAGATTGGAGTGCATCAAGGTTCCGCACTTAGCCCCTTTCTTTTTGCTTTGATAATGGACGAATTGACGAGGTCAGTCCAAGATGATATACCAAGGTGTATGTTGTTCGCAGATGATATTGTGCTGATTGATGAGACAAGAGAGGGTATTGAAAGTAAATTGGAGTTGTGGAGACACACTTTGGAATCTCGAGGTTTTCGACTAAGCAGAAGCAAGACTGAATATTTGGAGTGTAAGTTTAGCAGAGTTGGAAGTAGGGAGGCAGGGGTGGTCACATTTGATGAAAATATTGTCCAAGCTTCTGAGTTTTTTCGCTATCTTGGATCCATTATCCAAAAGGATGGAGAATTAGATGGTGATGTGGCTCACAGGATTAAAGCAGGTTGGTTGAAGTGGAAGAGTGTCACAGGATTTCTATGTGATCGCGACATGCCCAATAGATTAAAGGGAAAATTCTACTGCACGACAATTAGGTCGGCATTGTTTTACGGCACCGAATGTTGGGCCGTAAAACAGTGTCACGTGCATAAGATGAATGTGGCGGAGATGCGTATGCTTCGATGGATGTGCGGTCATACAAGAAAGGATCGATTGGGGAATGAGGTGATCAGAGGTAAAGTAGGAGTTGCGCCCATTGAGGATAAAATGAGGGAAAATTGTCTGAGGTGGTTTGGACATGTGAGAAGGAGACCGAGTGATGCACCAGTTA
The DNA here is from genome assembly GCA_022495995.1 of Adenophora triphylla var. japonica. Taxonomy (NCBI): domain Eukaryota; kingdom Viridiplantae; phylum Streptophyta; class Magnoliopsida; order Asterales; family Campanulaceae; genus Adenophora; species Adenophora triphylla. The sequence goes on from JAFEMH010003316.1 coordinate 56,698, forward strand.
GGAGGCCGGAACAGTGGAGAAACGATAAAATGGCGAGGGGTAGGGGAAGACCCAAACAAACTTGGATTAGAGTGATTGAAAATGATATGAGTTTACTTGGAGTGGATGAAAGTATGGTGTTGAAGAGGCCGGAGTGGAGGGCAAAAATCCATGTAGGGGCTGAATTTTTTTTATTATTTTTTTTTATTTTTTTTTCCAACAACCTTTTCACACGATGACATATGAGGATTCATGTTAACCGACCCCAAATTATTTTGGGACTAAGGCTTTGTTGTTGTTGTTGTTGTATATGATAACGGCACATATTTTTTCAATGTTCAATATTTCGCAATTTCAAATAAATGATGGGTTGAGATTGGTGTCCCCCAGATTGTGACACTTTTTTCCTTTCCTCTTGCAATATTAACATGTATTTGCATAGTGCATATTTCCACAATATTAAGCAATAAGCAACTAAATAGGGAGCATGAAACTCTTATAATTCATCTTATTGAATACCAACTCATATTTGTCGTAATTTCATTTTATCCACTTAGATGTCGACATGCAATTTGTTACTTTCGCAATTTCCAAATTAAACAAGAAAATCATGATACAGTTGAAGTTGAAGCATCGATACAGAGTAATTTACCGATTAAAGCATGGTTCGATTTGTTGAATTTTTAGCACCAGGTATTTTCGGGTCGCTTTGAATATGCAAATGAACACGTTTAGATACCATATAAACATATTAGGAGATATAAATCATTATATATTTTCAATAACTTCTTTCTAAGTATATCCCTTGTACGACGTATACTATTCGCAAGATACATTTCAATTCTTTTAGGAGGCACCTTTTCATTTATCATTTAAGGCAAGTAGTGAGTAAGCTCTCTGGTTAACTTCTGCTTACTTTATCAAATAGTTACATGAGTAATGAAATAAGGGGAGCATTTAACGGTATCAAGTAAATGAATCTACCAAGCATGATTTTAATGAGGCGATCCGTTTCATCAATAATTATGTTCATGTCACATTTAAATATTTTAAGGAGCACATTCAACGTATTCCATGTATCATATAAATAGCCGTTAATTTTATTATCTGTCCACATATTTTCGTTTATATATTGGGAAGTCAGACATCCATTTCTAATCGTTTATTTCAATTACTTTTGAGCATGCTCCTAATTATTTTTCAAAAAGATAGTAAACATTTTTGTTTTAATCATATTGAAACATTTACTTTAACAGTAATATTCATATTCAGAGAAACCTAACAAATACATTTTTAATGTTGATTTTATTCTATCGATATAAGTAAACGAATCGCAAATGCATTATACCAAATAGTTCCATATTATACGTTTAGTCATCATTTAGCATATCCCCTTTCGCTGTTCAAGTAAGTGACAATTATTTAAGCTTTGATTTTAGATAACCACTTCCCTTTAGTGAGTGAGCAAGAAGTGCCCACTAGTATGACAATGTACTATTAACTTTTTTAGGAACGATCTCTCTATTGACAGTCGAGTGGAACAAATAAAGTTCATTCATTTTTTATAACAAATATTTTCATATCACATTTCACTTTTTGATGAGCATAATAATATTGATCTATGCACGATGTAATATGGGCACATATTTCCATGTTATATCAAACATTTCAAGGGCATATTCAATGTAACACATGTATCATGTATTATTGATATAAATTGTTGCATAAATGTGCAAGTAACAAATTCTTCAATTAAGTCAAGTTAGTCTATTAAATAGACATAGAAATGGGGGTGCATTTAGTCGGACTATTTAGCGAAATGATTAAGCATGCAATCATTTTATCAAATAATGAGGCGGAGTAAAAGTATTTAATAAGAGTTAAATAGATGGAAAGGGACGACCTGGGTTATTGCGGTGAACCGATCTGATCTGGAAATAAGATGATTTTAATCTTGGATTGGTCCCAATTGAATTTGGCCGGTAAGGTGGAAATTGGGTGGGCCGCCCCACTTAATAAAATTTTGCTCCCCTTTTTTCAATCTCGTCCCTTCTGATTTGACCTTCCCTTTTAATTCCTTTCCTTTTCTTCATTCTTCTCCATGGTCCATGTGCGACTTCAAACTCCGTGTGATTTCAACGGCGGCCTTACTTGGCAAGTTGGATTTCCGTTATCTCGCCTTCAAATTCCTTGGGATCTTCCATGATTTCCGGCGACATCCAACCTTGCTTAACTTCGATCTCGTCCAACCGCTGTCCCGCTCAGCTCCTATCTCGCTCAGCTCCAACTTCACTCCGCTCCGACTTCGCTCTGCTCCAATCTTGCTCCGCTGTCTCATTGTAAGTCTTTTTACTTTTTCCTTCTTTTTATTTTTTTTTAATTTTTTTTATTTATTTTGATTTCGCTTAGGTCTTTGAGTTTCTTTGAATTTTATCAACAATTTCGGCGATTTTGAACTGCCAATTTGAATATCTGCGAGATGATGGATTAAACTGGCGAGATAAACTGACCCGGCAAGATGAAGGGTTGAACAGGCGAGATGAAAGAACTGGCGAGATAATTCGCCGGCGAGATGAATTGTGGCGAGATGAATTACGACCTCAATTTTTTGCGATCTCACTCAAATAGCGATTTGGATCTACTTTTTGCTTTATTACTGTTTACTTTTTGCTTTCTCTCTCTACCTTTCTCTTTTCTTCCCAAGAACCAGAGAATACGCTCACTGCCCTTCGTCCGCTTCTTTTCCTTTCTCTGCTGCGCTGAATCTTTGTAGCGAAGGAAATATGGAACCTTTTTCTCGTTCCCGGCAATGGAACCAAACTGATGCTACCAAAAATCGTGCTCCAACACAAGACTCCACGTCACGTCCCCGGTGAATGATATTGGCTGATATCTCCAACAATGATCTGCACAAAGAGCACCGTAAGCTAAGTCGGGGGCGTCTCCGGCTAAAGCCCCTCCGGTGTAAGAATCATTAACCAATTCTTTGTGTATATAAATGTTGAACATTTAAAGAGAGAGAATATAGAGAGAGAAAATGTGGGTTTGGGGAGGAAGAAGGAGAGAGTGAAAACCTGAGAGAGAGAGAGAGAGTCCCTTGAAATGAGCAGCCCCCTTGATTTTATAGTATGGTAGGCGGGCTTTTAGCCCTAAAGCCCGTTTGGCCCATTTGGCCCATTCGCTTATTTGCCATTTGTCCGTTCGGCCTATTTGACCCATTTGGGAAACCATATATACCACAATATTTTGGGGTCCACGTAATGATCATTTTATCCCCGTAATGCTACACATTTTTCATGTATTTATTATGTCCGTTTTGCCCCTTCGTATATTGTTTGACTTCATCGTTGACATTGATTGTTGGGTTGACTTTTTCACGTAGACTACCACTTCCTTGCCGAGTCAATCATGGTCTCCATATTTTGACATGACACGTGGATTAAATTTTATCTATGCACATCAGTTATCCCATTCAAGTCATTCATGGTTACTTTGAAATATGGAAGCTGTTATTTACATCCTCCAATTCTTAAAATTTAATTTTAATCAATAATTGATTAAAGTGGATTGCATGTCCAAAATCTAGCAGTAATGCAGCATATTCATCTAAAGTGGCCAAAGATCTCACAATTGTTGGTGATTTAAGTGTCATCAACTTGTTTTATTGTAATGGTGATTTACTAAGAGATCAATGTGATTCGTATTAGACTCGGATACAAGTAAGGGAAAGTGTGGAGTACACACTCGTTTGAGCTAAAACGAAATCAACCTCGATAAAGAAGTAAAGGTTAAAGGGTAGCACATTTTGCTGATGTGCTCGGCCGAGCAGAGCTTAGCAGATTGGCCAAGTTTCTGGAGTGTCATGCTCGGCCGAGGCATGTGCCTTGCTCCTACCGAAAGGCGGATGAACAACACGGCCGTGCAGTTCAAAAGACACGGCCGTGCAGCTTGGCAGAATTGCACTAGACATGTGTGCTCGGTCGAGCGAGTCCCTTGACTCGGCCGAGCAGTTCCTGAACAGGTGTCAGTTCAAAATGAAAGGACACATTGCTTGGCTAAAGTCATGTCTTTTGATTGTACCCTTTTACTGATACCTCTCCATCTGTATATATACAGAGATTGATCTCAGTTGTACATACATGAAAAACACAAGAGTGATACAATAATAACGAAAGTAAAACAATTCTCAAGTTTTAGATTTGTTCTCTTTGCCTAGAAACAAATTGCGTGATTGTCTTATCCCAATAAAGATTTTGTGTAACCCAGGCATTAAGGGTCGAAATACTTTATTCGAAAAGTGGATTATACACGATTCAATCGCATATCCGACCTCAGTATCAAGATCAAGACCCTATATTTCCCCTACAAACGAATAAAGTATTTGGTGATACTCATGGATGGTGGAAGTACTTTGAAGGAGATGACGACTAAGTTTGGAAAGCTAGACAAATTTGAAGGACAAGATTTCAGGCGTTGGCAAAAGAAGATGCACTTCCTTTTAACTACGTTAAAAGTGGTGTATGTTCTATCTACTCCAATTCCAGAATTGCTGGAAGATGATAACTTGGAAGCCATCAGACGTAGATCGAAGTAGGAGAACGACGACTACATCTGCAGAGGACACATATTAAACGGTATGTCTGATTCTCTATTTGACATCTATCAAAATGAGGAATCTGCTAAAGAGTTATGGGATTCTCTTGAATCCAAGTACATGGCAGAGGATGCTTCTAGTAAGAAGTTCCTTGTGAGTAATTTTAATAATTACAAGATGGTCGATTCAAGACCTGTCATGGAACAGTTCAATGAACTCCTTAGAATCCTTGGACAATATACACAACATGGATTGAAGATGGATGAGTCAATCTCTGTTTCAAGTGTGATTGATAAGTTGCCTCCCTCCTGGAAGGATTTCAAACACACTTTGAAACATGGTAAAGACGATCTGTCTTTGGTTCAACTTGGTAGTCACTTGCGCATAGAGGAATCTCTTAGGGCGCAAGAGGATGACAAAGGCAAAGGAAAAGAAGTTGCTTGACCCTCGGTCAATATGATTGATGAGGGTGGAAACAATAAAAACAAAGGAAAGAAACGTAGTTTCAATGACAATGGTTCTGGTTCCAACAAGAAGCCTAAATTGGCATGTTGGAAGTGTGGCAAAACTGGTCACTTTAAGAAGGATTGTCGTGTTGAAAACAACAAGAATGGCGCAAGCACCAGTGGTTCGGGAAAGGGGTCTAAGGACCATTCTGAAGACCAAGGATGATGCTATTGCGTGGTGGATTGATTCCGGTGCCACAACTCATATTTGTAAAGATCGTTGTTGGTTTAAGACATATGAACCAATGGAAGACGGATCTGTTCTTTACATGGGTGATGACCATTCCGCTCCTATTCAAGGAAAAGAAGTGTGGTGTTGGAATTCAGTTCGGGAAAAACTATTTCTTTGTTTAATGTATTGTATGTACCAAAACTTCGTAAGAATTTAATTTATGGTCCTGTCTTGAACAAGTGTGGATACAAACAAGTGTATGAATCCGATAAGTATATCTTATCGAAGTCTGGTGTATTTGTAGGATTTGGTTATTATAATAATGGGATGTTTATGTTGAATTTAAATAAAATTCCTAGTTTTATTTATATGACTTCTGTTGTTATCAATTCTTCATAATGGCATGCTCGGTGGAAAATGTAATATTTCAAAAGGCTTTCAATTCTTAATGTAAGATTATCCCATTTTGAACATAGCCACCATCATTAGATGCGTTGTGAGTTTGTTCAAATGCATAGCCACGCATTTAATAATGTGTTGTGAGTATGCGGATCTACTTGCTTTGGCTGAATATTGATTCACCATTAAGTTAAGAATTGATAAGTATTTCGGCTGAATCTCAAATGAATGATCATTTGATTGAGGTACCAAGTGAGACACTCGAACCTCGTAAAAGTAAAAAAGCAAGGAAAGCTAAATCATATGGTTCTGATTTTCAACTATATTTAGTTATGGGATCAAGAGATCAAATTGAATCTCAATACTCTTACTGCTATAGTATAGAGGAGGATCCAAGAACATATGAAGAAGCAATAAAATCTCGAGATGCTGGTTTTTGGAAAAAAGCAATCGATGATGAGAATAGTTCTATTATGGAAAATAATACATGGGTCTTGTCTGATTTACCACCAGGTTGTAAACCTTTAGAGTGCAAATGGATCTTCAAAAAGAAGATGAAAGTCGATGGAACTATTGACAAGTTTAAAGCTCGATTGGTAATCCAAGGCTTTAGACAAAAGGAAGGGATCGATTACTTCGATACCTATGCACCGGTTGCTCGTATCACTACTATTAGATTTCTGATAGCTTTGGCAGCTATTCGGAATCTATTGATCCATCAAATGGATGTCAAAACAGCATTTTTAAATGGTGATTTGGAAGAAGAAGTGTATATGAAACAACCTGAAGGATTTGTTATGCCAGGTAATGAGCATAAGGTATGTAAGTTAATTAAGTCATTGTATGGGCTAAAGCAAGCACCTAAACAGTGGCATCAAAAATTTGATGAGGTTGTTTTGTCGAATGGTTTTGTATTAAATCAGTCCGACAAATGTGTATATAGCAGATTTGATGAATCCGATAAAGGTGTAATCATCTGCCTATATGTAGATGACATGTTGATTTTTGACACAGACCAAAATGTAGTTGATGAAACTAAGAAGTTTTTGTCATCAAAGTTTTCTATGAAGGACATGGGGGAAGCCGATGTAATTCTTGGTATAAAGATTAAACGGATGAACAAGGGAATTGCAATTACACAATCTCATTATATTGAGAAAATTCTCAAGAGGTTTAATTGTGATGATTGTTCTAAAGTTAGTACTCCCATGGATCCTACTGAGAAACTTGTATCAAACACTTTGGTAAACCTGTGTCACAGCTCGAATACTCAAAAGCCATAGGCAGTTTGATGTATGCTATGACGGGCACTCGACCTGATATTGCTTATGCAGTTGGACGATTGAGCAGGTTTACTAGTAATCCTAGTAGACAGCATTGGCATGCTATAACAAGGGTGTTCAAGTACTTAAAAGGTACTATGGATTATGGTTTGTGTTATAGTGGGCATCCTTCTATATTAGAAGGTTACACAGATGCTAGTTGGATCAACCAAGAAGATTCATCTTCTACTAGTGGTTGGGTGTTCTTGCTTGGAGGAGGTGCCATTTCTTGGGCTTCCAAAAGCGGACATGTATTACACATTCTACAATGGAATACGAGTTTGTAGCATTGGGCAGCTGCTGGAAAAGAAGTGGAGTGGCTTCGGAACTTGATATATGAGATTCCATTATGGCCAAAACCGATATCACCAATATCTATCCATTGTGATAGTGCTGCCACATTGGCTAGGGCCTATAGTCAAATTTATAATGGCAAGTCTAGACACTTGGGTGTCAGACATAGTATGATTCAGAAGTTAATCATGAATGGTGTGATATCAGTTGAGTTTGTTCGGTCTCAACAAAATTTGGGCGACCACTTGACGAAGGGGTTAGCCGAGAGACTTGGTAAATAAGTTCGCAATGGGAATGGGATTAAAGTCCATTTAATCCTCTAATTGTGAGATACCCAATTCCCTTCTAATACAACGTTAGAAGCTTGAATTCAATGTGGAAAGCTCACAGTTGGAGATTGGAACACATGTTATTATCTTTCCCAAGGTATGTGTTCAGACCTGCAAGTAATGGTTAGGTTGAAGAATATCTTCTTAATAGTCCCTTTGAAAAATTGCAACTGCAGGTGCAAGATTAAAAGGAACTACCTATGTGGACATGTAGTTTTGCCGCTTCAAGAAGCTAGGACTTGGCTTCCTATATGTTCACTATTGGATATGGACACATGGCTTGTAATAGTGTCAAGATTAAACAATGAGAATTGTATGAAACTTATGTGTATAGTATCTTCAGGTATTCATATGAGTTGACGGGTTCAATCGTTAGGACACCCCGATTCTCGAGTATTTGAAATGTGTATTATGCTAAGATGAAAATTCAATCGCAAGACATTTTCATTTATGCATTCGTTTGTTTCGTTATTTATAAAGTTTAGTAAATCAAAGGATTACACTAAAATGGAGGGGATTTGTTGGTGATTTTAGTGTCATCAACTTGTTTTATTGTAATGGTGATTTACTAAGAGATCAATGTGATTCGTATTAGACTCGGATACGAGTAAGGGAAAGTGTGGAGTACACACTCGTTTGAGCTAAAACGAAATCAACCTCGATAAAGAAGTAAAAGTTAAAGGGTAGCACATTTCTGCCGATGTGCTCGGCCGAGCGAAGTCCTTGACTCGGCCAGCGCGAGCTGCGAGATTGGCCAAGTTTCTGGAGTGTCATGCTCGGCCGAGGCATGTGCCTTGCTCGGCCGAGAGCTGATACAACACGGCCGTGCGGTTAGACACTACGGCCGTGCGGCTTAGCGGCGTAATTTCACTAGACATGTGTGCTCGGCGAGCGAGTCCCATGACTCGGCGAAGTTCTGAGCAGTGCCGATTCAAAATGAAAAGACACATTGCTTGGCTAAAGTCATGTCTTTTGATTGTACCCTTTTACTGATACCTCTCCATCTGTATATATACAGAGATTGATCTCAGTTGTACATACATGAAAAACACAAGAGTGATACAATAATAACGAAAGCAAAACAATTCTCAAGTTTTAGATTTATTCTATTTGCCTAGAAACAAATTGCGTGATTGTCTTATCCCAATAAAGATTTTGTGTAACCCAGGCATTAAGGATCGAAATACTTTATTCGGAAAGTGGATTATACACGATTCAATCGCATATCCGGCCTCAGTATCAAGATCAAGACCCTATATTTCCCCTACAACAATTGTAGCAATCCTGTGGCACCTTTCATTGGCTAAACTTCTCACAACTATAGCAGTGCACATGGCCGGCTCAATGGGGAGGACATCTGTCCCATGATTGTTAGGGACTCGTAGAACATACTTGTTTGATTTAGTTTTTCAAACTAAAATACGATGGTCAAGTTTCACGCACGACTCTCTCTCTCTCTCTCTCTCTCTCTCTCTCTCTCTCTCTCTCTCTCTCTCTCTCTCTCTCTCTCTCTCTCTCTCTCTCTCTCTTCTTCTCAACTGTAATTATCATTCTTTCATTCACCTAAATCTATTCATAATCTTTCAATATGCAACTACAAACTTCATATTGCCTTTAAATCTTGATTAGCCATGTTGTACACTATTGTGTTGTGAGAGTATTCAAGAATATTGATAAGGATGTGGATACCTCCATTCTTGTAATATTGTTGTGATAAGTGGTGTGTCTTACCGAATCTTGATTAGCATAGCCTACAATTTAGAGAGAGAAATTATAAGCTTTTGCTTTAGAGAGAATATTCAAGAGTATTGAGAGAAGAGTCTCTATTCTTGTAATATTAAAGAAATTATAATATTTTTATTGGTGGAATAGGTTTTAAGCCGAGCCACGTAATATTGTTTGTCCTTTCACTACTACATTTCCGACCTAATGTAACGCCAATTTTCGTTGCATTAGGGCCCAAAAACCGTTACATTGGGCCTAATGTAACGCCAAATGGCCGTTGCATTCTCTTGCGTTGCATTAGGTCTAATGCAACGACATAGTAAGCTAATGTAACGCCAGAGCTTTGGCGTTGCATCAGGTAAATATCTGATGCAACGCCAATTTTAAAACTATATGAACACCTAATGCAACGCCAAAAAGTAGCTGAGTACCTAATGCAACGCCAATTTAAAAAGTGGTTGAATACCTAATGTAACGCAAAAAAGTAGATGAGTCCCTAAAATTTATTACATAATTTCACAATTTAATTAATTTTTTTAATTTTCTTTTTTCAATATATATATATATATATATATATATATATATTTTAAAAAATATATATATATTTATTCTCAAACAATCCCTTAACTTTTTTTTTATCAAATCAGTCCCTTAATGTTTTTTATTCTCTAATTAGTCCCTTAACTTTTTTTATATTCAAATCAATTCTTACATTTTTCAAAAGTAACACTTTGCTCCACCACCATCCACCACCGTCCACAACCATCCACAACCGTTCACAACCACAAATCAAACAAAAGATTGTACAAATCAAAATAAAACACAAAATACAATAATAAATCGAAAATACCCAAATCCACAACAAGGATTTTCCTTGGAAACGCCTGAATCGAATGTTCTAATCATTTGATTCTTTCATTAAAAATCGCAGCCATATTGAGGATACTGGGAACAAGTGCTCATAGCATTTTGGGGGTATAGTATAGGTGCAGTGAAATTTTCGAGAGAGTGAGAGAGATGGAACGACGCTAGAGAAAGAGAGATGGAACAATTGAGCTTCGCCGGAGACTATGAAGGGGAGATAAGAAGACGGCGTTGGGGGAGAGAGAGAGAAGAAGACGGCGTTGGGGAGAGAGAGAAGAAGACGTTGGGACGGCCAGTGACTGACTGGCGGATCCACCGTTGCCATCGCCGTCGCCGGAGAAGATGAAGGGTAGTGGGTAGATGCTTTAGCTCGTCGGAATCCATGGAATATGGCGACGGCGTGGGTAGGCGTGGGTTGTTTGTTTAGGAGATGTTTGACAGAGAGAGAAGAATGAGAGAAATGAGAGAGAGAGAAGAAGACGGGTAGGATTGAATGGGAGAAGATGAAGGGTACTGGGTTGTTTGTTTATTTTGATAAAATGAAAATAAAGAGAGAGAAATGAGGAGAGAAAGAGGGATTTATTGGTTTTGTTTTGATTAATTGTGGACCGTTGGATTGAATGTGTGAATGGTTGAATTTGGTTTAGCTCATGATCCGCGTGATTATATGAGAATCAATAAAACAATGTCACATGGCATTGTTTGATTGGGTCTGAAATAATCACGCGGATCATGAGCTAAACCAAATCCAACCATTCACACATTCAATCCAATGGTCCACAATTCTAATAATACATAATATCAAAAAAGAAAATATTTTTATATTATATAGTTTTATTTCTTTAAAAATTATTAGTAATAATACTTAATAATAATACTAATAATGATGCTATTATTAATAATACTTAATAATAATACTAATAATTTAAACTATAAAATAATATTATGCCTAATATCAACAATATTTATTAATGAATTATTAATATTAATTAATTAATATTAATAATAGTTCTAATAATTAATTATGCCTAATAAATTTTAAAAAAAAACTTCCTTACCAAAAAAAGTCTAAAATATTTATCTCAATTCAAAAATAAATTTAAAAAAAAATAATACTTAATAATAATATTAATAATAACTAGTAATAATACATAATATCAAAAAAGTAAATGTTTTTATATTATATACTTTTATTGTTAATTATTCAATTAAATAATTGAATATATTAATAATTATTATTATATAATTAATAATAATAATGTTATTAATTAATAATGATACTCATTAATTTAATAATTTAAACTTCTAAGAAATATTAATATACCTAAGTAATAATTGATAAAAATATTTAGTTAATTTCTAACTTATTTTATATAATTTTTTAAAAAAACTTCCTTACCAAAAAATGTCTAAAATATTTATCTCAATTCAAAAATAAATTAAAAAAAATAATTATACTTTTAAAATATTAATAATACTTATAGGGTATAAGGTATAGGGCATAGGGTATAGGGTATACCCTATAGGGTATAGGGTATACCCTATACCCTATGCCCTATAGGGTATACCCTATACCCTATGCCCTATGCCCTATACCTTATACCCTAAATCCTGTACCCTATATCCTATAGGGTATACCCTATACCCTATAGGGTATACCCTATACCATATGCCCTATGCCCTATGCCCTATACCTTATACCATATACCCTATAGGGTATACCCTATACCCTATACCCTATAAGGTATATCCTATACCCTATAGGGTATACCCTATGCCCTATGCCCTATATCTTATACCCTATACCCTATAGGGTATGCCCTATGCCCTATACCTTATACCCTATATCCTATAGGGTATACTCTATACCCTATAGGGTATACCATATACCTTATACCCTATACCCTATAGGGTATAGTGTATAGGGTATATGGTATAGGGTATAGTGTATAGGTTATAGGGTATAGTGTATAGGGCATAGGGTATAGGGTATACCCTATACCCTATATGGTATACCCAATACCCTATAGGGTATACCCTATACCCTATAGTGTATAGGGCATAGGATATAGGGCATAGGATATAGGGTATAGGGTATACCCTAAACCCTATAGGGTATACCCTATACCCTATAGGGTATACCCTATATCATATGCCCTATGCCCTATACCTTATACCCTATACCATATATCCTATAGGGTATACCCTATACCCTATAGGGTATACCCTATACCTTATACCCTATACCCTATAGGGTATAGGGTATAGTGTATATGGTATAGGGTATAGGATATAGGGTATAGGATATAGTGTATAGGGTATAGGGTATAGGGTATTGGGTATAGGTTATAGGGTATAGTGTATAGGGCATAGGGTATAGGGTATAGGGTATAGGGTATATCCAATACCCTATAGGGTATACCCTATACCCTATAGTGTATAGGGCATAGGGTATAGGGTATACCCTAAACTCTATAGGGTATACCCTATACCCTATAGGGTATACCCTATATCATATGCCCTATGCCCCATGCCCTATACCTTATACCCTATACCCTATATCCTATAGGGTATACCCTATACCTTATACCCTATACCCTATAGGGTATATGGTATAGGGTATAGTGTATAGGGTATATGGTATAGGGTATAGGGTATAGGGTATAGGGTATAGGATATATGAAATATGTTATAGGGCATAGTGTATAGGGCATAGGGTATAGGGTACAGGGTATAGGGTATAGGGTATAGGGTATAGTGTATGTATAGGGTATAGGGTATAGGGTATAGTATTTAGGGTATAGTGTATAGTATATATGGTATACGGTATAGGGTATAGGGTATAAGGTATAGGGTATAGGGTATAGGGTATAGGATATATGATATAGGTTTAGGGTTTAGGGTTTTGGCGTTGCATTAGTAATTTAGCCGTTACATTAGAAAAATCTAATGTAACGCTGAGATCAAAGTCGTTGCATTAAGCAAAATGTGCCGTTACATTAGCTATATCGTTGCATTAGACTCGTTACATTAGCTCTAGCGTTGCATTAGATGCGTTACATTAGCTCTGTCGTTGCATTAGATGCGTTACATTAGCTCTGGCGTTGCATTAGCCGTTACATTAGCTCTGGCGTTGCATTAGATGCGTTACATTAGCTCTGGCGTTGCATTAGATGCGTTACATTAGCTCGTGGCGTTACATTAGATGCATTAGATGCGTTACATTAGGTCAGAAATGTAGTAGTGTTTTTCTTTGTTTGTGTGGATGTTTACCGTTTGATTTGTTTTATACGAATTCTCTTATGGGAGATTGATCCTAACAATTTTCAATAAGGGTTCCTTGAAGAGCACCAAGAATAAAGAAAGCCATTGAAGAGCACCAAGAATAAAGAAAGCTATAGAATTCTAAACCTAGAAGAAAAGTAAATATTATTGTAGGAAATACTCCCTCCGTCCCAGTTCATGCTTCACCATTTTGGTCAAGCACGCAAATTAAGAAAGCAATATATAATTCAAAAATAATGGGAATGGGAGAAGAGTTGTGAGAGGGAAGAAGTGAGTGAATATGACAAGTGGGACCCATAATTTAAATGTGAGAGAGAGAAAAGTTAGTGGGTATAGTAGAATATTAATAAACCTTTTCCATTTTAGGAAATGTGAAGTTTCTATCGAGACACCCATTTGAATAAAAGGTGAAGCTTCGGACGAGACGGAGGGAGTATAAAATATTAAGAAGGATTTTTGACATCTGTAATATCCTTAATAATTAAAATCCAAATTCTTGCGGGAGAATTGAATGAAGTGTAATGTAATGTGAAGACGTGCAAATGAGAGTTCCATTTCTTTTGACTATATCAAAAGAAGGGTTCCATTTCTTTTGACTAATATATCAAGAAGGGTTCCATTTCTTTTGATTATATCTCATCCACTTTACACCACAGAGTTAAGACTGTAACTTATATTTTGTTTATAAGTAATGTTAAATTTTTGGCACAAAAATAATTAAATAATTTGGAAAAAATAATAATTCTTTTATCATTTTTTTTTTAAAGTGAAACCTCAAACTTTTAAGATATAACCTCAAACTTTTAAATGATATCAGAGCATACCCGATATATTTGTAGTTCTAACGATCCACAATGATGCTGCGCGGCACCCGATTAATAAGTACTCGTTGTAAGCTTTGGCAAATCGCGGCTACACGTGAGGGGGCGAGTTAGAGACATTATCCCAAATCGGGAATTGACGAACCATGTTTATAACATATAAGCTTTGGCAAATCGCGGCTACACGTGAGGGGGCGAGTTAGAGACATTATCCCAAATCGGGAATTGACGAACCATGTTTATAACATATAAAGATTCCGAACCACTCTCAATGTTAAAGTTTACTTCATGACAAGATGTTGATTAATAACTCAATTTTATAAGTTTTATAAGGGCGGTAGGTGAAATGCATACCTGGTAAAACATAAAAAAGGACCAACAAGTCGTTGACGATATGACATTCCCAACATTTGCTTAATCAAGTTAAAGTTGACGGAAGAGATGAGGCGTAATCAGAAAAGCCAACCTAAAAGTAAAATTCCTTAATTGTCTAATTAAAACCTCAGTTTATTATTTTAAGGATCCAATGTGCTTGTCCTGTTCAAAATATAAGGACCATTTTTGCCGTAGTATAATGAAAAAACTAGTTTTCCATCGGACATACTTTAAAAAATTATATTTACTTGTCATTAATAATTTAGTATACAAATTGATAATTGGTGGAGAGATGGGACCTCTGTGAAATTTATTCTGCCCCTTTATGCCAGTGGTCTATAATTGACCACAATCTCTTGTCTGCGGGTGGATGGTCATACCAGTATTATGATATACCTTCTCATCAGTTTCATTTCAATTGATATTAAAAAATTTGTCACAAAAATTAAGAAAAATTGGAAGAGAGAATTAGTGAAATAAAGTGTTGTGAGTAGGATAATTAAAGTATGTAAGAGAATGAGGGGATAGTAATTTGATTGATATTGTTAGTATAAAACTAAAATGAAAATTAATAGCAAGTGAAGTGAAGTGGATTAGACTAGAGGACAAAAAAATGGAAAAAATAGTTGGAGGTGAGTGAGGAGTGGGTCCTATGTGAGAGTACAATAATGGCGGTCAGTACCTCACACGTTGACGATCATAATGTTAAGATGTGGATTGAGATTTAAGATAAGAAAGTTAGAAAGATAGAAACAAGAAATCTGCTCCTCATTCCATTCCATTCCATTACTTGATCTCTTCTTTTCCTCCTCTCCATGGCTTCTTCTAGTAGATTTCCAACTAGTCCTCCAAATAAATACTCCAACTCCAACTCCAACTCCTCCTCCTCCTCCTCCTCCTCCTCCTCCGAGTTCAATCCCCAAATCCTTCGTATACGATGTATTCTTGAGTTTCAGAGGTATTGATACAAGAAATAACTTTACCGTCATCTCTATGACAAATTGGTAGAGGCTGTCAGAGTTTGTAGCATTGGCTTCATGTAGTAAAGAAGCAGAATGGCTACGAAACTTGCTAATTGAGATGCCTAAATGGCCAAAGCCTATGTCACCGGTATCTATACACTGTGATAGCCAAGCAACTCTAGCTAGAGCATACAGTCAAGTGTATAATGGAAAATTCAGACATATTGGATTAAGACACAGCTAGTAAGACAATTAATCACCGATGGAGTGATAACAATAGACTTTGTAAAGTCTTGTCAAAACTTGGCTGATCCTTTAACAAAAGGACTACCGAGGGAAGTGGTCAAGAAAACCACAAAAGGGATGGAAACTCAACCCAATTCTTGAAAAATCAAGTCTATGGGTTCAATGAGCAAAGTATATCATATGTTGTGGTTGAAGTTCTACACTTTTAATCATCCCAAGGAATGTAGAGCTTGGTACCCATAATAAGAAATGGAAGGATGAGTTAAAACTCTTAATAGACTTAATAGTGTTTATGTTACGGGGACACTAAGGTAAGTCTACCTATATGAGTGTCGGAGGTGGTGCCGCCTTTTATGAGCTCAAGGGCTTGGCTCTAGAGCACTCACGAAAAGGATACAAATGCAAGGCCAATCCACGCATCATCTTTAATCTTTCCTTATGTATATTCAAATCTTGTGCGTGACTATATATCCGTCTAATCATATTGGTAGTTGGTTCAAAGACACGAGTCTACCATTCTACTAGGTTAGCCTTGATATGTTTTCACAAGACAATGGTTCAAGTCGAGAGACACCATCATCCTTGCACAAGTTTGCAAAGCCTTATTATGATTATTTTGAAAATGGTGGGGGATTGTTGGAATATTTTCAAAATAATTTAATGAGAGAAAGTGTGTGACTGTTAGTTTGAAATTAGAAAATAATGGCAGTTACATTAGTTACAGAAGTAGTTGGATAAGTTTGAAATTTTGAAACTAATGACAGTTACATTAGTTATAGTTAAGGCAGTTTCATTTTCAAAATGAAACTCATTCCAGCCACTTTTATGACTTCTCAAAGAGTCACCATTGTTGTATAAATAAGGTGCTTCAGCCTTATTTGAGGACACACAAAAATTCTCTCTCAGCAATAAAACCTTTCCATCTCTAATCACATAAGCAAACTTCTATTTTACTTCTATACTGGAGATTGTACTTGGCCAATTACAATCTCCAGATCATTCTAAGGCTTGGTTGGATACACAGGGTATAGGGGTGTCATCAGGAGTGCAAACTGCTGATATCCATCTGTGGAAAAGACAGGGGCTCTATTGTATCCTAAAGACTATTCGCATCAACCTTTTGCACCGGATAGAGAGCGAATTTCGTCTTAAGGAAAGCGTGTTCATCACGTGCCTTAGGAGCCATTTTCATACCAGCGAAGTTTACATCAGAAACTCAATTGCAACAATTATATTGCAGCAACTACAAGCATACAGGAACATCAGCACAGTGCAGTCCAGTCCAGAAGAAGTAAACTAAGTGCAGAAACATTAGTGCAGTG
The DNA here is from genome assembly GCA_022495995.1 of Adenophora triphylla var. japonica. Classification (NCBI taxonomy): domain Eukaryota; kingdom Viridiplantae; phylum Streptophyta; class Magnoliopsida; order Asterales; family Campanulaceae; genus Adenophora; species Adenophora triphylla. The sequence goes on from JAFEMH010003316.1 coordinate 73,893, forward strand.
TATTCCAGTGCAGTAATATAAGTGCAGATTCAACCGTTGCAGATTTTCAAGTGCAGAAATTCAGTGAACAAAAAGTTTTGGACAAAAGATTACAAGTTTTGCTGAAGCAAGTTCTAACAGAATCCCCTGATATTAATGTTCAATTCATTGGGATATGGGGCATGGGTGGAACGGGTAAAACAGTAATTGCCAAGGCTCTCTACAACAAACTTCTTCAATCATTTGACTCGAGCTGCTTTCTAGCTAATGTCAGAGAGTAATCACAACAACCCAAGGGACTTGAACATTTACAAGAGAAACTTATTTCTAGGCTTTTGATGAGGGCGAATGTTAAGGTTGACAGTGTTGACGAAGGAATAGAAATTTTTTGGACATTCATTTTGGGATGGAGGGAGAAGTATCACTCTTTCTCTTCTGGGATTGTATGTACTACTCGTTTGAGAATATATCTATATCTATGTGCATCCTTAAGCTAACCAACTTCCCTGTCAGGTCTGAATCAAGACTAATTACTCTAATTGTCAAGGAGGTTCTATCTCAGCTTTCCAATCTAGATCTACGGCCTTGACCCTTCCTTTCACTCCCGCCCGCCCTCTTTCAGATCTAATTTTGAAATCAAACCTGTTTTCATTGGATGAGTTCCTTAAGATCTTCCAATTCAACCTAGCTAGTGCCACTTTGGGAGATCATTATCAATTCAAAATTTTGAAATCATTTCTATCATCCAAATAATTCCTCCATCATCAATTCAGCCAAGGTTATTGAATTTTTGGGTGTTAAGAGAGTTCAAGGAACAGTTTGTTTTCATCTTTGGTTAAAGGTACATGGAAATTCATTTAGGACAGAGGGAGGGAGTACATCTTTATTGATTAGTGTCTTTCTTAACTGATGTTAGTGCATTTAAAGTCTCTCTACACATGGAACATTAACACGTTTACATGATCATCGGCACAAACCCAACATGGGCAACTGTGTGCATCATTAAACTAACAAACCGCCTTCTCTTGCTACGTTTCAGTTCTTATCTCAACTTACAAATTTTTACCCCTATCTAATAAAAAAATTTCCAGGTCTGAATCAAGGCTTATTAGTCTAATTGTTAAGGAGGTATTATCTCTAGTGAAGCCCAGGAAGCTGTTTGTTGCCAAGTATCCAGTTGGATTGGATTCTCGTGTCAATCATGTTTATTCATTGATAAGGCTTGAATCCGACTATCATGTTCAATTCATTGGCATATTGGGCATGGGTGGATGCGGTAAATCAGTAATTGCCAAGGCTCTCTACAACAAACTTCTTCGATCCTTTGATTCAAGCTGCGGTAAATCAGTAATTGTCAATCATGTTTATTCATTGATAAGGCTTGTCCTGCATTTTTGCCGTAGTATAATGAAAAAACTAGTTTTCCATTAGACATACTTTAAAAAATTATATTTACTTCTCATTAATAATTTAGTATACAAATTGATAATTGGTGGAGAGATGGGAAATCGGATTTGCCCCTCCGTGAAATTTGTTCCGCCCCTTCTGCCACTGGTCTATAATTGACCACTATCTCCTCTCGGTGGGTGGATGGTCAGGACCGATCATTATTATATACTCCCTCAGTTTTATTTCACTTGATATTAAAAATGGCTCATTTCTTCTAGAGCCCCTCATGCGTGATTTAAACCCAATTTAAGAAATAACATTTTGCAAATTCCAAAGACACCCTTTGGTAAGACAAAGACATAAATGCCCCCCCCCTTTTTTTTTTCCACGCACGCTCACCAGTAAGGCGTTTGTCACTGACTGGACCAACCAAGTCCAAAACTGAAAATAATAATTTAGTCACTGAGGCTTTCAAAATTATATATTGGTCACTAGATATTCACATATTTTGGATCAATCATTAGATTCAAAATAATTTCAGTTTGGTCACTTCAATCTCTAAAAATATAGATTAAAAATTGACTTATAAGAAAAAAAATTCAGATTATCACAACAGTCTTTAGCCTTTCCAAAAACACTTCCATTTTTTTATATTTTCAACATTATAAGATTACTTTGGCTCTTATAATTGACTTATAAAACAATTTTTTTCAACAAAAAAAATCAAAAATTTTAATAATAACGAATTGCTATCATAATTTACACATTTACAACTCTTATAAGTTAATTGTAAGACTACTTTGTCTCTTATAATTGACTTATAAGACAAAATTTTTAACCAAAAATTTCAATAATAACAACGAATTGCTCTCATAATTTACACATTTACAACTCTTATAAGTTAATTATAAGACTTTTTAATAAGTCTTATAAGTTGTTTATAAGACTTTTTTAAAAAGTAAAAAGTCTTATAATTAACTTATAAGACTTATTAAAAAGTCTTATAAGTTACTTAAAAGACTTTTTAAAGTCTTATAACTATCTTATAAGACTTTAAAGTCTTATAAGAGTTTTATAAGACCTTTTAATAAGTCTTATAAATTGTAAAAAAGTCTTATAAGTAACTTAATAAGTCTTATAAGACTCTTATAAGACTTATTAAAAAGTAATTTATAAGACTTTTTAATAAGTCTTATAAGTAACTTATAAGACTTTTTAAACTCTTATAAGTTATTTATAAGACTTTTTTTAATAAGTCTTATAAGTTATTTATAATACTTTGTTAAAAAGTAAAAAAGTCTTATATAAGTCTTATTAGTAATTTAATAAGTCTTATAAGTAACTTATAAAACTTTTTAATAAGTCTTATAAGTTATTTATAAGACTTTTTTAAAAAGTAAAAAAGTCTTATAAGTAACTTAATAGACTTTAAAAAGTCTTTTAAGTTACTTATAAGACTTATTAAAAAGTCTTTTAAGTAACTTATAAGACTTTAAAAAGTCTTTTAAGTAACTTATAAGACTTTAAAAAGTCTTTTAAGTTACTTATAAGACTTATTAAAAAAAAGTCTTATAAGTAACATATAAGACTTATTAACCAAATTAACCAAATCAACCCAAATCATAAATAAATGTTAAAAGACATTAACAATTGTTAGTAACTTAACGAAAATAACTGTTTGTTATTGCCACAACCATTCCAAGCAAGAATAGAGCTGAAGCAATGCTAGACATACTCTTAGGAAACTCCGAATAATAAAACTCTGTTTGACCAGCCACATTGCAGACATGCTTATAACAGCTTGGGGATTATTGATAAAGCCTTGAGCTCGAGTGAATGGTTATCTCACGAAGGACCCATCAGTCCTAGGTTCTACTTAATACTCAAGCAAGGGAAGCTCTTCAATGAGAATTTCTCTATGAAAAAGAAAGAAAATAAGTAAACAAAAGTTTGCCAAAAAAAAAATAAGTAACTGGTCATCATCATCAAGTCACCAGTTTGCTTGGCCATCTGGCACTAGGCAGATGCCAGCCACCGTACATGGTCCCGAACTTTGTTAGACCTATTTTTCAGTAAACTGTCTTAAGGACTTGCATCTTCACTTTATAAATGTTCGGGAAAAGGATCTTCGAGTATTGCAATTCAGTAAAAAAAAAGGTGCTTCAACACATACAAAAAAAGGAAAAAGAAAGAAAGATGTGACCCAACAGAAGAGCATGAATTTGGGATTGAATACAGGCTTTCCTGCGAAGCCTAAGGTGAGAGGACCACCATAAGGGAGGGCCTGAGCCATCAGCAAGGTGAGATACAATCCACTTCCATGATGCTGCATGGTGAAGGAAAAAAAATACATGAATCATAGGTCCACCCGAAAGACCACACAAAATCTGAGGGCTACAGAATACAGATTCCCTTTATGATTGAGAAAATCCTTGTACACTGACAATGCCAACAAACAAATGGATATGAAGATCTACATAAAGTAGAAACAGAAAGAACAAACGCCTTATCAAGGAAACTCCTTCAAGACCGCCTATCTCTAACAGATGAAGACATCAGTTTAAGAGTGAAATAAAATATATATACCAACAGACTATCAACAGGGGACCCTAACAAACATCTGGCTTTCAACTTACCAACATTACTGCTAACTTTGTTCGGAGGGAATATTAATGATACGACTTGTTAGCACATCATGCAGCAAAACAACCTTCTTGTGTTCACATTGTTTACATGTTGGCCAAATAAGGCCTTACTGCCTTTTCAACTCATTCAAACCTTATAATGCCGAGGGAAGCACAAATTCTTAATAAATTTCTAATCAATCAATGTACTCAAACTCATCTTCTTTGAGATGCGACAAGAACTTAACAGGCGCATCACGGCCTTCAACTTTTTCAAGGAACTCAATTTTGTAAGGCAAATTTGCCGAAATATGCTTACCTTTCCCAACAGGGACGTATTGCTTCAACACACCTTCCAAAACCTTTTAAATCAAGCTCCGGTACTTTAGGTATATGATAAACCTTCAAAGGAACCTTAACCCTAACACTAGAGCCTACTTTCGCCGCCGCAACTTCATCACCGGCGGGCTCCGAGAATAACGATGCTGAAGCTGAAGAAGTCGTCGTCGCCGTATTATCGTCGACGATTGTTGTTGAATCCGATTCGGATCTAATTGATTGCAGGATGATAATCTTCTTGTTGTGAATTTGGTTGTGGAGGTGTGGAATGAACACGCGCATGGTGAGGATTGGCGGAGAGGTAATGTGCGGTGAGAGGGATAGAGCGGCAGCGAGGAGAAGATCGCCGGAGATTTCATTTGCCGGAGAGTAATCTGTTTGTGGTTGGTGTGGTTTGGGCTTTTACTGTGTGTTGTGTGTGTGTTTAGACCGAGAAAGAGAGAGAAATAAAATGACGTAAGTGGAGAGGGGAAGCCAGCTAGGTGTTAGGGGTGTAAGAGGAATTTGAATATGATGATAACTCTTTATTTGAGATTTACAAAAAATATGTTTTTAAGGGGAAAAAAATTTGGACAAAAGGGTCTTAGGGGAATTTTTCCATTAAAAAATTTGTCACAAATGTTAAAAATTAGGAAAGAAAATTAGTGAAATGAGGAGTTGTGAATAGAAAAATTAAAATAGGAGGAAGAATAAGGCGATAATAATTTGATTGATAGTGTTAGTATAAAATTAAAATGAAAATTAGCAAATGAAGTAGAACAGGGGGACGGAGTAGGTGGCACCCACACCAATGGATAGCAACCTTTAATTTAAAATAGAAGAAAAATATAGCAGAATACCAACCATTAGTTGGAGGACAAAAAAATGGAAAAATAGTTGGAGGTGAGTGAGGAGTGGGTCCTACGTGAGAGTACAATATATACTCCCTCCGTCCCACAAGAAAGGCTGCCCATTTTTCGTGCGTAAAGACGCAAATTGGAATCGGGAAGTAAAAATGATGTGAGTGTAATTTGAAAATAGGAGAGAGAATGAGTGGAGAGAATAGTAAATTATAATAGTGTTGTGAGTATTAAAATAATGGAGGAGAGAGAATGAGTGGAGGGAATAGTGAAGATTCCTTTGCCAAAAAAGGAAAGTGGAAGCTATTAACGGGACACCCAAAATGGCAAAATGGGAAGCTACTATTGGGACGGAGGGAGTATATTTTTTTTTGAAGGCTGAATATTTAACGACCGGCAGTACCTCACGCGTTGACGATGGTAATGTTAAGATGTGGATTGAGATTTAAGATAAGAAAGTTTGAAAGAGAGAAACAAGAAATCTGCTCCTCATTCCATTCCATTTCATTACTTAATCATCTCTTCTTTTCCTCCTCTCCATGGCTTCTTCTAGTAGATTTCCATTTACTCGGAGGAGGAGGAGATACCCAACTCCAACACCAACTCCAACACCAACTCCAACTCCAACTCCAACTCCTCCTCCTCCTCCTCCGAGTTCAATCCCCAAATCCTTCTTATACGATGTATTCTTGAGTTTCAGAGGTAAAGATACAAGAAATAACTTTACCGGTCATCTCTATGACAGATTGGTAGAGGCTGGCATTCGCACCTTTATGGATGACCCTGAACTCCGCAAAGGAAAAATAATTTCCATGGAATTGATGAGAGCAATAGAGGAGTCGAGAATATACATTGTTGTTTTCTCACGGAACTATACTTCTTCTAGATGGTGCCTTGATGAGCTGGTCAAGATCATGTATCAGTGCAAGAACTATAGGCATCGGGTGCTAATTCCAGTATTTTACGGCATTCAACCATCTGATGTGCGTTGGCAAACAGGGAGATTTGAACAATCTTTTAGAAGTCATGAAGCTAAATATATTAATCAGCCAGACTTGGTACGAACCTGGCGATTTGCGCTTTTATGGGCAGCAGCCTATTCTGGATTCGATTTGCAAAGGAGTGCGTTGGGGTAACATCTGATTCAGTTCCTTATTATATTTTTTACTATCTCCATCCCCAAAATAAATGTTTAAAAAAATTCAAAATTTTCTCTTAATTAATTAATATATTCCAATATACTATTCAGCTGATAAGATTAAATTTTGTCAGGTCTGAATCAAGACTAATTACTCAAATTGTCAAGGAGGTTCTATCTTTAGTGAATCCCAAGAAGTTGTTTGTTGCCAAGTATCCAGTTGGATTGGATTCTCGTGTCAATCATGTTTATTCACTGCTAAGCCTTGAACCTGACTATCATGTTCAATTCATTGGGATATTTGGCATGGGTGGGTCTGGTAAAACAGTGATTGCCAAGGCTCTGTACAACAAAATTCTTCAATCCTTTGATTCGAGTTGCTTTCTTGCAAATGTTAGACAAGATTCACAACAAATGAATGGTCTTGTACATTTACAAGAGAAACTTATTTCCAGGCTTTTGATGAGGGAGAATGTTAAAATTGACATTGTTGATGAAGGAATAGAAATGATCAAAGAAAGGTTATGCCGTAAGAAAGTTCTCATTGTTATTGATGATACAGACGAGCTTAGTCAAGTAGATGCATTAGCAGGACACCGCAGTTGGTTTGGTCGCGGAAGTATAATCATCTTAACGACCCGAGACCAGCATTTGCTTACTCAAGTTCAAGTTGATGGAAGATATGAGGCCATGGAGTTGAACTATGAGGAGTCTTTAGAACTCTTTAGCTGGCATTCCTTCAAAAAAAGTTATCCAGAGGAGCCATATGCTGTGCTTGTAGACAAAATTCTAACATATTCTTGCGGCCTTCCTTTAGCGCTTGAGGTTTTAGGAGCATTCTTGTTTGGAAGAACCATCCAACAATGGGAATGTGAATGTGAAAAGATACATCAAATTCCTCCCACCAAGATTCAAGAAATACTCAAGATCAGCTATGATGGTCTAGATTATCAAGAGAGGGAGATCTTCCTTGATGTTGCATGTTTCTTCATTGGAATGGACTTAGACTATGTAACTGAAATATTGAATGGTTGTGCTTTTAGTACAGAAATTGGTATTGGAATTCTAAAAGATAGATGTTTACTCACGATCGATATAAACAATGAGCTGAGGATGCATGATTTGCTACGAGATATGGGAAGGGAAATCATTAGGCAACAATGTCCTCTGGAGCCTGGAAAGCGCAGCCGTTTGTGGAGTTACCAAGATGTGACCGACGTAGTTACGAGAAACATGGTGAGAATAAAACACTTCCCTTTTACTAATTCTCTCTCCACCCAACAAAAAAAACAAGTTGAAAATGTCTTAAACAATTTTATTGTTATTTGTCAGGGAACAGAAGCAATTGAAGGTGTCAATCTAGTCCCTCCAATAAAAGAGGAAATTCATATAAATAGAGAGAATTTTGAGAGGATGCATAATTTGAGATTACTGCAAATGAGTAACGTGAGTTTCCCTGGATTCTTTGAACATTTATTTAAAAAGATTAGGTGGATCAGTTGGCAATACTGCTCTTTGAACCATCTACCTTCCAGTTTGCAAATGGAAAATCTTGTCGCCCTAGACATGCAACACGGCAATATGAACACTGTAAGATTTTACTAGTATTCCAATCTTTCTCTCCTTGCCCAGCTACGTATTTAGTAAATAATGTAAGCATTCTCACACTCAGGTCATGAATTCTTGGATGAGTAGATTCTGGCCAAAAACCCATGTAAGTTCAGCTACTTATTCAGTTAATAGTGATAATGTATATACACACATTTAATAAATAAACACAAAAAGGCTAATTACCAACAATTTTTCCATGATTCAGGTCCTAAGACATTTGAAGATCCTAAACCTCAGTCATTCGAAGCGCCTGACATCAACACCAAACTTCGAAAGTGTACCAAATCTTGTGACATTAATACTCACAGGTTGTACAAGTTTGCTTCATATTCACCCTTCAATTGGATGTTTGGATAGGCTATTGGTGTTGAATATGGAAGGTTGTGAGAAGATTACAAATATTCCAAGTGAATTTTGCAATATGAGGTCTCTTGGATATTTAAACCTTAGTGGTTGCTCAAATCTAAAAGAGTTGCCTGATGACCTAGGATTTATTGATTCCTTGCGGGAGCTTTATGCAGATGAAACTGCAATCACGAAACTGCCTTCTTCCTTTGGCAATCTTCGAAAGCTTACAAGCTTATCTCTAAGAGGGTGTACTAGGTTATCAGTAAAAGCAAATATGACTGCAATTAAACCTCAGTCTTTTTTAGAGCGGTTGCCATTCTATAATGCTTTGAGAAGGCTTATTCTATGGGACTGTAATCTGTCTGATGAAGATATTCCAGAAGTAACGAGCAGGTACTTACGAGAACTACGGGAGCTGGATTTAGCTGGAAATAGTATTACTAAACTTCCATCGAGCTTTCGGAGGTTAACCAATCTGGAATCACTAGGGTTGGACAACTGGAGCATTCTTCAATCAATTCCAAGACTTCCACCTAATTTAGAGGCTCTAGTGAAGAAAAATATTCCTTGATTGGATGGAGTTTTATTGCAGTAATATCAGAGAGAATTCATTTATGGTTCTATCAATTTATTAGGATTTGTACTATCATGAAATGATATTTACTGAAACATTATTAACACAATCTGATTGATACAAAAAAAAAAAAAAATCTGTTTAAAAATCCAGTTTTGACATAACCAAACTGCATCAGATTAGTTCCTCCATTCCAACATGTTACAATTCATCATGCAAATTAGCTTTAGCACGATGTTCTAGGAGATACCTTGTTGCCAGAAAGGCATGTAAAGCTGCACCATACGGAAGCACGTCTTCGTTGACAGTGAAATGAGGAGAGTGAAAAGATTCAAGTTTTCCTCTCGTCTCATTCTGCATTCCAAGGAAGTAGTAATACCCTTTAATTTCTTCCGAGAAAAACGCAAAATCTTCCGCTCCCATCATCGGTTGAATTTCTAGAACATTCTTGGCGTTGAGCATATCGCCAGCAACGCTTTGGAAAAGTTTATGTAGATCTTTATCATTTACGACAACTGGGGAAAATGGTTCCACGTCCGTTTTGAAATCAACGCTTGCAGTGCACCTCTGAACAGCGGCCTGTGCTGTAATAACCTGATAATTCGCGTTAAGGTATCAACCTCAGTCATATATGCAGGAAACAACAAAAAAAACAATAAGGAAAACCCCGAATAAGATTAAAATTTATAAATATTTAACAAAGGGCTATAATTTTTCCAGGATCAATTGTAATTTGGTTACCTTACTTTTACACATATTTGCAAATCGATTCCCAACATTGTATTCTTTGCAATCCGATTTCCAGCATTTACATTTTATTGCAATTTAGTATAAAAATGGGCGGAACGTTAATTTTGATAACGATAGCTAATGGAAAGCTTAACGAAATTCTTAAGAAATGTAATGTCCACCCATACACTTTTATCCTCTTTATCGATTGGACTTCCACATCAACAAATTAATTGGTAATTATGGGAAAATTTGACTTAGTTGAATTGCATGGGTGGACATTACATTTCTTAAGAAATTTACATTAGCTATCGTTATCAAAATTAACATTCCGTCCGTTTTTATACTAGATTGAAACTAAAAAGTAAATATTGGAAATTGAGTTGCAAAAATACAATGCTGGGAACTAATTTGCAAATGTATACTAAGTTAACCGAATTCCAATTACCCATTAATTCCATGTCAGCATGTCAGTGGAGATAGATGGCCTTAAGGTTTAGGGAAAGTATAAAACAAAATCCAAACTACAAAAAGAAGATTGTAAAAGAGAATGAAAGTATGCTGATCAAATATGTTATTATTCTAAAAAAGAGTACTTTATCGATTGTTCTGCATATATTACCTCCTCGATTCTTTGTTTTAGCCGAAAGAAACCTTCTTCGGAAAATGCTCTGAAGGTTCCACCAATCGTAACCGAATCAGGAATGACATTGAAGGCACCACCACCTTCGAATTTTGCAACAGTCACAACATGCGTGATCATTCTTTCATTTCTCAGCATATTTACAGAGAGAAAGAGAGAGGGGGGGGGGGAGAGAGAAAGAAACAGAGAAAACCTGTGACTCCAAGGGATCAGCTTCACGTGAAACAAGATGTTGCAAACTAACAATAACATTAGAAGCAGCCACGATTGGATCGACTGTGTGCTGTGGAATGGCAGCATGGCCACCTTTTCCATGTATTACAGCCTCAAAGATACCACTACCAGCCATAATTGGGCCAGGTCTTGTGGAAACAGTGCCAATAGGACTATCAGTATCCACATGTAGCCCAAAAATGGCATCAACATTTTCCAGTATCCCAGAATCTAACACTTTCTTTGCCCCACCACCTACTTCTTCAGCCGGTTGAAAAACCAGAACAACATTTCCCTATTAAGACCAAGAGAAAAATCTATCAAATCCATCACCTATAGAATACTGTGAACATTTTACATTACTATTATTTGATTAGAAGTTCAATGCTATGATGCTCAGACTCGCTGGTTTACTCCGCCGGACACTTGTCAATAACACTAAAATCGGAGTGTCCGACACGGGTACGGCGGGGTAAACCAAAGAGTCCGAGCATCAGAGGTTCAATGTCAACCTTCGTTTACTAATTTATGGGAGGATGTGGTTCCTCATGAATCTTTTACACTATTTTTTGTTAACACCACTCTCTTAATTAGTAGGTTATATATATGAAAACATAAAGGAGTACAAATTGACATATCTCCCCCGAACTACCCTTCTCCTTCTAACTGAATTCCTATGTTGCAATCCTAGATCAAGTGCTCATCTATTATGCAAGGAGGCTTTGGTAGTGATCATGGACTTGTTGGTGATTTGCTCGCACACAAAGCGTTTGTTCAATAAATTATGCTCCTCCGTTCCAGAATAAGAGTCTCTTATCTCTTTTTGGGATGTCCCAAAAAAGTTTCCCCTAACAAAATATCCATTTTGGGCGTTTTTTTTTTTTAATATTTTTACCCTTCGGTGGATACTCTTCTCCATAGTGGACACAACCTCTTAGTCATAAAAAGTTCACATTTTTTGCTCTCGTGAATACTCCACGATAGTGGGATTATAAATGGCTATTTTATAGTCATTTATTTATAGCATTATTATTATATCATTTACTTAGTTTTTAGTCTTCATTTAGTATATTTTAGTATCTTTTGTTCTATATCTTCGATTTTATAATTGTTGGTGTGTTTGAAGCATTTATGCAGGTTTTTAAGTTGATTTCTGGAACAAATAAAGCTTGAAAAAATCTAAGGGATCAAAGCTAAGGAGGGACAGCTTCAAACTTGTCATTCAGGCCAAATCTACACTGGAGCGGCCGTGCAGCAATATCTGGAGCGGTCGTGCATCTCCTATCAGTTCAAACAAAATTGGCGCCAAGGCTTGCACGACCGTGCAAGTTACAACACACGGTCGTGCATCGGGATCAAATGGAACGAATGACCCTTTGGAAGTGTCAAGGGTTGCAAGTTTCTTCTCAAGGTAGTTCTTAGTAACATGGTCACCAAGTTTAGTAGTTTCACCATTGCCTTCTTTCTTGGTTTTAGCACCTTTGGAGGTATACCCCTCATCATCGGAGGAGGATGAGGAAGAGGAGGAATCGGATTCTTCCTTTTTCTTGCTTGACTTCTTGGGTATCTTATTCTTTTGGGTGTAGGATTCCTCTCCATTGGAGGAGGATTCCTCTTTCTGCTTTTATTTTCTTCCTTTCTTGACTATCATGTCATGGAGCTCTTGCATGAGGGCGGCCATTTGGACGTTTTGCTCATCAATTTTCTTACTTTATTCATCCAACCTAAGCATGGCTTCGATGAGTTGGGTCTTAGCTTCGTTGATTTCGACCTCGGTGGTAGAAGGAGAAGCAGACATCGTGTCAAGCTTTGGCGAAGAACCTAGACGTGTAGCAACCGTGTTAAACCATGATCGAGTCCCAACAAGTCGGCTGAATAGGGTGAATGAAGGCTTGAAGGTTTGAAGGTTTTGGCCAAAACACGAAAAGACCGAACACTTGTCTCGCACGGGACAAGTAGTCTCGCGCGAGACAACACCACGGGAAGTCACAAGTTTTTGATTTTAATCCTAATTTTGATCGGACGGAAAATCCGTTTTGGGGGTTTCTAGCATTCAAAAACCAAACCTAAGAACCTAGGGGTCGAAGTCGTCCCAAATAACATCAAGTTTTGTGCAATAATTTTGGTGAGAAATTTTTCTCTTTTTAGGGGCAAATCCGAAGAGACAATCATAGGGACATTTTCGAAGCGACAATTTTTTTTTATTTCTTTTCCATGGTTTATTGGAAAAAACGATCTTGACAAGGGATTACCAAGACTTCAAGATCAAACCGACCGGCCACGGAGTGTCTTAAAAAGTCAATCTACATGATATGTGGCGATGTAGGGCTGGAAGGTTAGGCTCCCCGCGATATGACAATCTAGATGAATTGAATACACGGAGTGGGATGATCCAACTTCAGAGAGACCGGCGACTAGGTGGTTACCGTCATCCGTCCTTAGTGTGGATCCCGGGTTTATCAAGGGTATGTAGTGTAATGACAGTTATAATATGAGTGCGCGTGTGTGAGAGTCAATCTAGGTGATAGAGTAAAATAGAAAGTTTTTTTTTTGAAAACTAAAAAAAAACAGATAATGGCCGCACCAAGTGGTTGCCTACGTTTCTCCAAATTTAGGAAGACTCAGGCCGTTGTAGTTCCACTTAAAGAGATAGAGAGCGAGAGAATAAATAAACTAATTTATTATAGAGCCCGAGTCAACCGATGACCGGTAAAAATTAAAATAATTCAATCGCACGCAGTTATATAATTCGAGTAATTAATAATTATTCTACCCTGCAAAATAAAGTTAATACAAGCAAAATGGGAGTAATAATTTATTTTGACTTTTCTGAATTTTAAAACTTTTCTGTAAAGTTTTCGTGTTTTTTTTTTTTAGTGGACAAGAGTCAACAGCCAAGTCTTTTTTCCCTTTTTTTTTGGTCAACTTCTAAGGAGAAATCAACAACTGCAAAAGTTCCATCCTTGGCGGCTGATCTTTTTAGAAGTGGCCCAATATTTCGTGCGAGACAAGCTTGTCCTGCACGGGACAAGCATTCGGATCATTTTTTTTTTGACAAAAATAGTATAGAAAAATTTCGAAAAATTCAGAAAAATCAAATTTTTGTAGAAAAATAAAAAGATTGATAAAACTCAATTGTGCGCAAGTCTAACCCTCTTAATTAATTGTCCCCAGCGGAGTCGCCACTGTAGCGATGCGTGAATTTTTAAACATCTAGGAGTCGCCACTTATTATTTATTTAGGAAAACAATAAGAAAAACCTTTTTGATTTAAAGAAATTTGAGGGTTCGGGGGTTAAGTTTGTTGGGTTTTACGGGTCCATGCGCAGCGGAATTAAGCATTAAAAACATAAAACCCAAGAAGCCCTAGGATCCGTTCTATACAATTAATTTAAATTCCTATGAGATAGAATTAAACCAACCTTGAAACACTTTCCGATCTTGAGCTATCGAACGATTTTGATTATGTGATATCGAATCACAAACTTCGTTCTTCAACTTGCTTGAACTCTAGGCCTTGATCGATGAACGAGCGAAGACCCTCTTTCGGTATCCACACCTTTGAATGAATCCAAGAACAACTTCTTGATGGTTGCTAGATCTAAACCTTGAAGAATATTGAGAGTATTTAATTATGAATTTTTGCTTGAAAAATTTCGGCTGACCTTTTAGGTCTAACAGAACCCTTGTATTTATACTACAATAGTAGGAATACCTCTCCTAATCGTATTAGGAGAGACAGGCTGTCAAACCGCGTACGGGCCTATTATGTCGCGCGGTATATTAAGCCATTGGCTTAATATGTCGCGTGACATATATAGCCGAATCTTGAAACTCTCAATCATTCTTCCTCCGGTTTAACCAATTCATTCTAGTTGTGTGTGACCCAATAGGATTACATTATGTTGGCAATGAGTTCGATCATATCGAACCTCATAAGACATAAGCGGACTCTAGCAAGCCATTATGTCTACCCAAATAATGTAACGTAAGAGTTCACGTTTCCAACGGTGTACTTCCATTTCTCCCTTTGTCTCACGATGTTATATTGAACACAAGTCATGGTCATTGTCAACTTGTCTATGTTCAATGCTTTCTCGATTCCTTGAGTATAATGATAATTCCAATCATATTGGGGTACGGCCATACACTTTCATCATTATTACTCATCGAGGGGCCCAAGCAAAACATCTCTCTTTCGAGGGACAAATTCCATCTTGACTTATCATCCTTCCCATCATGAATCCGATCATGCCAAAGATAGCCTTTATGGATATCGTGTTGAGATATCGTTTGACTAAAATCAAACATGACTTTTCATCATATGTAAGGTCATGATAATCTCAGGTCTAGGGACTAAATAAAGTAACCTTATGAGATTTACTTATGACACTTGACCATGTCATAAATCTCATGCGGGTCATGTCCAGTCACTTGTTCTCTAACAAGTACTCATAATTTCAATGTGCATCTCTATGCATATAATCATCACATGATTATCCATTGACAATTATACTAATTATTCTTTCAATAATTAGGGACGGAGATTATTATTAACAAATATACAAAACATATAATAATTAAATGATAAACATCTCATATAATAATAAGTAATGTCAACACATAAGTCTATGAATCATAGGCCTGGGGCATAACGTCAACAGTCTCCCACTTGCACTAGGCCCAATCTACCAAGTATCGAATACCCATGGACCTAACATGACCATCATGTTTAGCTTGCGAGAGAGCCTTAGTTAGTGGGTCCGCCACGTTGTCATCAGTGTCTACTCTGCATATCTTAACGTCTTCCCTTTCACATATCTCACGGATAATGTGAAAACGTCGAAGTATGTGTTTGGATCTCTGGTGTGATCTTGGCTCCTTTGCTTGTGCAATGGCACCATTGTTATCACAGTAAAGTTCAATAGGGTCTCTGATGCTTGGAACGACTTCCAAATCACTAATGAACTTCTTGATCCAAACTGCTTCCTTAGCTGCATCGGATGCCGCTATGTACTCAGCTTCGGTTGTAGAATCAGCGACAGTACTTTGCTTGGAACTTTTCCAACTCACGGTTCCTCCATTAAGCGTAAACAAAAATCCAGGGCTAACGATACGAAATCATCTTTGTCGGTTTGGAAGCTAGCATCTGTGTAGCCTTTGACTACAAGATCTTCTTCCATTCCTCCAAAGACCAAGAATGCATCCTTAGTTCTTCGTAAGTACTTAAGGATATTCTTGACTGCTATCCAATGTGGTTCACCGGGATCCGATTGGTACCTACTCGTCATGCTTAGAGCACACGAGACATCGGGTCTAGTACATAACATAGCATACATGATAGACCCAATTGCCGAAGCATATGGAATACCATTCATTCTCTTTCGCTCATCATTAGTCTTAGGACTTTGATTTTTTCTAAGAGATATACCATGCAACATTGGCAAATTTCCTCTTTTAGAATTTTCCATTTGGAATCTTCTAAGGACTTTGTCAATGTAAGTACTTTGACTTAAACCAATCATCCTCTTGGATCTATCTCTATAGATCTTGATACCAAGGATATATGCGGCTTCGCCCATATCTTTCATTGAAAAACACTTTCCTAACCAAGACTTAACGGTGCAGAGTGCGAAACGTCATTTCCAATGAGTAAGATATCGTCGACATACAACACTAAAAAGAGTGCTACGCTCCCACTAATTTTCTTGTACACACAAGGTTCATCTTCGTTCTTGATAAAGCCAAACTCCTTGATTGCTTCATCAAAACGTAGATTCCAACTCCTAGAAGCTTGCTTTAATCCATAAATGGATTTCTGCAACTTACACACCTTGTTAGAATTTTACGGGTGACAAAACCTTCGGGTTGTATCATGTATACATCCTCAAGTAACTTCCCATTAAGGAAAGCTGTTTTGACATCCATTTGCCATTCTCATAGTCATAATATGCGGCTATGGCAAGTAAAATTCTAATAGACTTAAGCATAGCTACGGGCGAAAAGGTTTCATCATAGTCTATGCCATGAATACGCCTATATCCCTTAGCTATTAGCCTAGCCTTATAGGTGTGCACCTTCCCATCCATGTCGGTCTTCTTCTTGAAGACCCATTTGCACCCTATGGTTTTTACACCTTCGGGTGGATCAATCAAGTTCCAAACTTGATTATCGGCCATGGATTGTAATTCGGACTTCATGGCCTCTTGCCATTTTTCCGAATCAGGAGCGGATATCGCTTCTTGATAGCAAGTGGGTTCATCGTTTTCGATTAACTTCACTTCATCACTTTCCGTAACGAGAAATCCATATCTCTCGGGTTCGGATCGTGACCTACCACTTCGGCGAAGAACTTGTGCATCTTGAACCGGTTCCACAACGGTTTGTGAACTTGGTTCAGTTTCTACCATTGGTTCAATGTTGTTTTCGGGTTCTCGAATTTCTTCGAGATCTATTTTACTCCCACTGGTTCCTTTGCGAAGAAACTCCTTTTCTAAGAAAGTACCATTTCGAGCAACAAACACTTTGTTCTCGTTTCGGTTGTAGAAATAGTATCCTTTGGTTTCCTTAGGATAACCCACGAAAACACATTTATCAGATTTAGGTGCTAGCTTGTCGGAAGCTAACTTCTTGACATATGCATCGCAACCCCAAATCTTCATGAAAGACAAACTAGGTTTTCTTCCATGCCACATCTCATATGGGGTCTTTTGAACCGATTTGGTAGGAACTCTGTTTATAGTGAAAGCAGCAGTTTCTAGTGCATGTCCCCAAAAGGATAAAGGAAGCTCAACTTGACTCATCATAGAACAAACCATGTCCAACAAAGTTCTATTCCTCCTTTCAGACACACCATTCCATTGTGGTGTTCCGGGTGGAGAGAGTTCTGAAACGATTCCACAACTCTTAAGATGACTGTCAATTGGCTCAAATATTCACCACCTCGATCGGATCGAAGTACTTTAATAGTTTTGCCAAGTTGATTTTGCACCTCATTTTGAAATATTCGAAATATCTCAAACGATTCACTCTTATGTTTCATTAGATAAACATATCCAAATCTACTATAATCATCAGTGAATGTTATGAAGTACCGAAATCCTCCCCTAGCATCGCTACTCATAGGCCCACATACATCGGTATGTATGAGTCCTAGTAAGTCGCCCGCCCTTTCACCGGTTTTGGTAAATGGGTCCTTGGTCATCTTGCCAAGTAAACAAGATTCGCATGTCTCATATGATTCATAATCATGTGAGTCCAAAAATCCATCTTTGTGGAGTTTAGAAATGCGTTTCTCGTTTATATAGCCAAGACGACAATGCCATAAGTAAGTGTGGTTTACATCATTGGGTTTAGATTTCTTGTTAATGTTATAGATATCATTATCTTGACTTTCAACATCAAGAATATAAAGGCCATTGAATGAAACAGCAGTACAATAATGCATATCACTCTTGTAAATAGAAAATTTCTTATCACGTATAAGAAAATTAAAACCTTCATCATCCAAAGATGAAATCGAAATAATATTCCTACTTAAAGCTGGAACGTAATAACAATTGTTCAAAACAAGTATTAGTCCACTAGGTAAAGTAACTTCATAAGTTCCTACGGCTAATGCAGCAACTCTTGCTCCATTCCCCACACGTAGGTCCACTTTGCCTTCCTTAAGCATCCTACATTCTTTAGACCCTGCACATTTAGACAAATGTGAGTTCCACATCCGGTATCCAATACCCAAGAACTAGAAGTAGATAGGAATATATCTATAACAAAGATACCTGAAGTTGAAGCAACTCCTTTGCTCTTCTTCAGTGCTTCCTTGTATTTTGCGCAGTTTCTCCTCCAATGTCCAATCTCATTGCAATGGAAGCAGACTGCGTCCTCTTGGGACTTAGGCTTAGCCTCTTTAGGCTTGGAAGCCTCTTTGGGTTTGGCAACCTTTGCTTTTCCTTTACCCTTGAACCCTTTCCCCTTGTTAACCATTAGCACTTGGTCGGTTTTCTTCTCGACAATATTGGTTTCCGCAGTAGTCAACATTTGAACTAACTCGGAAAGGTTTCTATTCATTCCACCCATGTTATAGTGCATTATGAAATGACTAAAACTTTTAGGTAATGAATTCAATATTATGTCGGTAGCCAACTCTTGGCTAATTGGAAAATCGAGCCTTTCAAGATGCTCAATGTGGCCCTTTAACTTGAGAGCATGGGGACCAACAACTTGTCCTTCACTCATCTTGCATGAGGTCAAGGCTGCAACTGTGTTGTACCTTTCTTGCCTAGCTTGAACTTGGAACATTTCCATCAGCCGATTGTTTAATTCGACTGTCCCCAAGTGCTCAAGATCCTTCGAAGGTTCTTGCACATGGCGGAGAGCATAAGGCAACCAACATCTCGTAGAGTCACGCTTGTGCTTCAGATATTGTTCCCTTATTGCCCTAGCAAGATTGGCAAAGCAGTTCGTGTGGAATAGGTTCATCGAGAACGTACAGTTTCTCCTCTTGTTTGAGAACAATTCTCAAACTACGGATCCAATCCATATAGTTTGTACCATTCTCTTCCAACTTTTCCTTCTCAAGGACAGATCGCAGTGAAAAGTGATTATTGTTTGATGCCATTTATTCTACAAAAAGATATACATAAAATATGAACACATATAAGTAAACATATTATATGAGAAGTATAATGCATTTAAATAAATGCTCCCACTAAATTATACACCTTCAAATGCAAATAAGCATAATATACATTTAATGGGCTAAGATCCAACTTTAATTCAATTTCAAGTTTGCTATGGCAAACCGCTCAAAAATTAAATTAATTAGGTAGAAAACATCAATCATATCACATATATGACTCTTAGATCTTTTATGAGATCAATTCAAGACATCATATGTCTAGGCATATTTTAATCTCATCTTATGCCTTGGGTCCAAAACCATTTTGATAACCCAATTAAGTTCATTCATATTAAACTTATAGGAACCACCATTTCCTCATCTTGCTCGCATTCGAATAGAATCAAAGCATCTTGCTATGGCAAGCCTACCCAAAACTATCCGAATGGTCTCAAGTGTTTAATCATGAATTGGCATAAAGAACTTAAAAGTTAAATGAAGGTTCTTTAAAGGTAGATTATAAGCATATCAGAAAGATAGTCAAAAATCATGCACCGGGTAAGTTTCCGGGGGAAGATAGGTGAGCCACAAGGACTTCTTAAGTACCAACTCTTCCTTAGACAGAACTCTCCTAGACATGCATAATTTAGAAATCAACTCTGATTAGGCAACATAATCCCTACCTTTTATAAACAATCAGTTTCCTTTTAAATTTTGCGTATTTATGACTTGTTTCCATAAACAATCATAAGATCCAAAATTTACAATGTCTAAATCTAAACATATTAGGAAACTAAATATCATGTTTCAACTAAATATCTAATTTAAAATTCTTAGCATGTAAGAACAAATAAAACATGCATCGCAATAATTATTAAAATCACATTTTAATCAATTAATCATGCATATCAATGAATCAATCTAGCATGGCATTATAAACTCAATTTTATAACATCCAGATTTTCATATGAACATATCAGATTGTAAACACAATCACAGAATAGCGAAAAATTGAACAACTGATTACTGCCCAGTTTTGGCTTATTATGTCGCGTGACAACATCGCCTGCAGGCTTGATATGTTGCGCGACCTAACGAGCCGAATAACCCGAGAATTCCACATGGCTCAATATGTCGCGCGACTTAAGCAAACTGTAACAGGATTTCAGTTCGAACCAATACAGATTACAACCAATTAAATCATATAAAACAGCCTTTTACAGATTTAATTCAGCATATTTCGAAAATGATTTTCACATTGTTTCACATAAACAATTAAAATTCTATCGCATACAAAACATGCAATAAGCATATAAATAATTTATATCTTAAATCTAGCATGTTAATTCAAACTTAATCATACGAACGGGGCTCTGATACCACTGTTGGGTTTTACGGGTCCATGCGCAATGAATTAAGCATTAAAAACATAAAACCCAAGAAGCCCTAGGATCCGTTCTATACAATTAATTTAAATTCCTATGAGATAGAATTAAACCAACCTTGAAATGCTTTCCGGTCTTGAGCTATCGAACGATTTTGATTATGTGATATCGAATCACAAACTTCGTTCTTCAACTTGCTTGAACTCTAGGCCTTGATCGATGAACGAGCGAAGACCCTCTTTCGGTATCCACACCTTTGAATGAATCCAAGAACAACTTCTTGATGATTGCTAGATCTAAACCTTGAAGAATATTGAGAGTATTTAATTATGAATTTTTGCTTGAAAAATTTCGGCTGACCTTTTAGGTCTGACAGAACCCTTGTATTTATACTACAATAGTAGGAATACCTCTCCTAATCGTATTAGGAGAGACATGCTGTCAAACCGCGTACGGGCCTATTATGTCGCGCGGTATATTAAGCCATTGGCTTAATATGTCGCGTGACATATATAGCCAGATACTGAAACTCTCAATCATTCTTCCTCCGGTTTAACCAATTCATTCTAGTTGTGTGTGACCCAATAGGATTACATTATGTTGGCAATGAGTTCGATCATATCGAACCTCATAAGACATAAGCGGACTCTAGCAAGCCATTATGTCTACCCAAATAATGTAACGTAAGAGTTCACGTTTCCAACGGTGTACTTCCATTTTTCCCTTTGTCTCACGATGTTATATTGAACACAAGTCATGGTCATTGTCAACTTGTCTATGTTCAATGCTTTCTCGATTCCTTGAGTATAATGATAATTCCAATCATATTGGGGTACGGCCATACACTTTCATCATTATTACTCATCGAGGGGCCCAAGCAAAACATCTCTCTTTCGAGGGACAAATTCCATCTTGACTTATCATCCTTCCCATCATGAATCCGATCATGCCAAAGATAGCCTTTATGGATATCGTGTTAAGATATCGTTTGACTAAAATCAAACATGACTTTTCATCATGTGTAAGGTCATGATAATCTCAGGTCTAGGGACTAAATGAAGTAACCTTATGAGATTTACTTATGACACTTGACCATGTCATAAATCTCATGCGGGTCATGTCCAGTCACTTGTTCTCTAACAAGTACTCATAATTTCAATGTGCATCTCTATGCATATAATCATCACATGATTATCCATTGACAATTATACTAATTATTCTTTCAATAATTAGGGACGGAGATTATTATTAACAAATATACAAAACATATAATAATCAAATGATAAACATCTCATATAATAATAAGTAATGTCAACACATAAGTCTATGAATCATAGGCCTAGGGCATAACACCAACAAAGTTATGGAATGGGAAGGTCGAGGAGCACCCATTCCACCCAATCCGGAGATCGGTCTTGCCAATTGAGTATTATCAATCTTTTCAATACAATAATTAAAGAAGAACAAGTAAATCCTAATCAATTTCTTGATTAGGAATGTCGGATTGTATGCTTCGAGATCGCCTCCATGAATTGAAGGGACTCTAGGCCAATCCTTTTGATGGGATTACACCACTCTAAAAGCCAATAGAGAGATTGACAAGAAGAAGAGTAAAATATAGGAGTTTACCTTGTTTGGGGAGTATTTGATTTAGAACGTGGTTCTAAGATGTCTTCTTGGTCGAGAAGTGATTCGGGCAGAGCTTTGCCTTGATTTTAGGTTTGAGCCTTGAGTGTTCGTCAATCAACGTGGTTGATGGACGAATTTTGAGAGTTGTTTATGAGAGTGATTTGAAGGAGTCTTTTGTGGAAAGAAACCAACAAATTGTGTGTGTTGTGTGTTTTCGATCGTGGATCGGGGACCTCTGAAATACTGAAAGCTATCAGGTATTTATAGGGGTTTAAGAGGTAAAGGTGGAGAGGTAAAACAACCTAGAAAGGTTCCAGAACTCAGATATGATTGGAGAACAGGATTAGATGATGTTTATCAAGAAAAGAGTTTGAAACGGAGAAGGATTGTGATTCTGCACATCCTGCAGAGGGGTTATCTCGCGCGAGACACGTATGTCTCGTGCGAGACAACTAGTCAGTTTGACTATTTTGTCCTCTTCAGTTATTCCGTTAGTCAGTTAGGTCCAAAACTAACGAGGTTAGTTAGAAACTTAACGAAACATGACGAAACTGATATGCTTTCATCAAAACACAAAAGAAAGACAAAGAGTAGTGTAATCATGAATTATTGGTTCAGAATGGGGTGTCTACACTACTGACAGCCACTGAACACGACTTTTGATAATGAACACCTTTACACGAACTACAGATCCTTATCAAACTTCATACCAAACGGGTTTACACCAGCAGGAACACTGACAGCAACAGCAAACTGACAAACAAGATCTTCTGGGCTCCACCAAAGAACAAGAACAGTATACCACCTTCAAGCTCACCACCAAACAGCCACCAACAACCTCCAAACTCCATCGAACCACGCAAGGAAGGACGTTCAGGTTCCGACAACGGAACTAACTGATGCTATACAGCCAAACGTATTGCACAGGAGCTGAAGCCAACAGCAACAATGGAGGATACTCCGGCTGGCCCTCCTCTGAGTGGTCAACTGCTGCACCTACACACAAGCAAGCAAAGTGAACTAAACCGGGGGTGGCTCCGGTAAAATCCCTACGGCGTGAGAATAAGTGACTGTTTGCAAGGAAATGGATAACAATGGAACTCTAGAGAAAGAGAGAGAGCTTAGAGTGAGTGAGAGTAACTTACAAATAATGTTGTTTCTAAGGTTTATATACTCACATGCAACCATGTGCCTTGCACATGGGGGGACACGTGTCGATCATCCATGATATCATGCCAACCACCCCAAAGTTAGTGGAAAATCACTGTTCACCTTGTCACATCATACTATTTTAACGGTTGTAGTGGGTACACACGTGGCAACACCTTAATCACGTATCAATCAACAGTCACGATTGTCGCCGTGCGACAATCCTAAGAACTAGGTCCCAAACTCATATTGTCGCCATACCCATCTCATGACTGCCCTAGACAAACCCCCTATGGGCAATGCGTATCATGCCGCTAACTACCACGGGTACTTCCCGCCTACAGCTTATTCTCACGCTTCGACTCCTTGTCGCTAACACACTTCTCGCCAAATTACTGGCGGATTACCTTTACTATTCATCTTATACATTTTTGACACATCTGACATACTTGAACCACCTTGGCCCACCTGGCCCACTTGGCCCATTGGTCCTATTGAGCCTGATGTATTATTCAAGCCCAAATATATATTTCGCAATCACATCAACTCGTAGAACATACTTGTTTGATTTAGTTTTTCAAACTAAAATACGATGGTCAAGTTTCACGCACGACGGTCTCTCTCTCTTCTTCTCAACGGTAATTATCATTCATTCATTCACCTAAATCTATTCATAATCTTTCAATATGCAACTACAAACTTCATATTGCCTTTAAATCTTGATTAGCCATGTTGTACACTATTGTGAGAGTATTCAAGAATATTGATAAGGATGTGAATACCTCCATTTTTGTAATACTTTTGTGATAAGTGGTGTGTCTTACCGAGTTTCTTGATTAGCATAGCCTACAATTTAGAGAGAGAAATTGTAAGCTTTTGCTTTAGAGAGAATATTCAAGAGTATTGAGGGAAGAGTTTCTATTCTTGTAATATTAAAGAATTATAATATTGTTTATTGGTGGAATAAGCTTTAAGCCGAACCACGTAATATTGTTTGTCCTTTTTCTTTGTTTGTGTGGATGTTTACCGTTTGATTTGTTTTATGAGAATTCTCTTGTGGGAGATTGATCCTAACAATTTTCGATAAGGGTTCCTTGAAGAGCACAATAAAGAAAGCTATAGAATTCTAAACCTAGAAGAAAAGTATATATTATTGTAGGAAATACTCCCTCCGTTTCGATTCATGCTTCACCATTTTGGTGAAGCACGCAAATTAAGAAAATAATATATATATTCAAAAATAATGGGAGTGGGAGAAGGGTTGTGAGAGGGAAGAAGTGAGTGAATATGACAAGTGACACCCATAATTTAAATGTGTGAGAGAGAAAAGTTAGTGGGTATAATAGAATATTAATAAATTTTTTTCATTTTAGAAAAGGTGAAGCTTCTATCGGGACATCAAATTAGATAAAAGGTGAAGCTTCGAACGGAACGAAGGGAGTATAGAATAATATATTAAAAAGGATTTTTGACATCTGTAATATCCGTAATAATTAAAATCCAAATTCTTGCGGGAGAATTGAACGAAGTGTAATGTAATGTGAAGACGAGCAAACGAGAGTTCCATTTCTTTTGACTAATATATCAAGAAGGGTTCCATTTGTTTTGACTAATATATCAAGAAGGGTTCCATTTCTTTTGATTATATCTCATCCGCTTTACACCACAGAGTTAAGACTAAGACCGTGTACAATGGGGGATGAAATCCCATTTCATCCAGCTCACCCACTTCAATGGGGGTATTAAACATGGCTGAATTAATTAACGGAATGAAAAGTTTCATCTCGATTGAAAGCTTTTAATTTTTTTTATTTTTTTTTTAACTGGACAGTGTCGGCTTGGCATTGGAGGAGCCTTGGCGCGTGTGACTCACGCTCCGGAGAGGCGCGTGAGGCGCAAGGTTTTTTTTTTTTTTTCCTGAGTTTGCCACGTGTAAGGGCCCCATTGGTCCAAACTTTATTATTTTTTCACCCAATTATTTAAACTCAATTATCTCATAATAAATTATTTAAAAATAAAAAGAAAAATTCACCAAAATTCATCATTTTTTTTCCCTACAAATTGATATAAGTTTCATTTGATTTGGACACAAAAAAAAAACACTTAGTTTTCAATTTGGGCTGA
The DNA here is from genome assembly GCA_022495995.1 of Adenophora triphylla var. japonica. Classification (NCBI taxonomy): domain Eukaryota; kingdom Viridiplantae; phylum Streptophyta; class Magnoliopsida; order Asterales; family Campanulaceae; genus Adenophora; species Adenophora triphylla. Next base: position 99,225 of record JAFEMH010003316.1, read on the forward strand.
ATTATTACCTAGTAAATTAGTATTTTTTTTTAATTTTTTTTTCACCAAAATTCATCATTTTTTTTCCCTACAAATCGATATAAGTTTCATTTGATTTGGACACAAAAAAAAAACACTTAGTTTTCAATTTGGGCTGAATTATTACCTAGTAAATTAGTATTTTTTTTTAATTTTTTTTTTAACCAAAATTCATCATTTTTTTTCCCTACAAATCAATATAAGTTTCATTTGATTTGGACACAAAAAAAAAAAACACTTAGTTTTCAATTTGGGCTGAATTATTACCTAGTAAATTAGTATTTTTTTTAAATTTTTTTTCACCAAAATTCATCATTTTTTTTCCCTACAAATCGATATAAGTTTCATTTGATTTGGACACAAAAAAAAACACTTAGTTTTCAATTTGGGCTGAATTATTACCTATTAAATTAGTATTTCTTTTAATTTTTTTTTTACCAAAATTCATCATTTTTTCCCTACAAATCGATATAAGTTTCATTTGATTTGGACACAAAAAAAAACACTTAGTTTTCAATTTGGGCTGAATTATTACCTAGTAAATTAGTATTTCTTTTAATTTTATTTTCACCAAAATTCATCATTTTTTTTTCCCTACAAATCGATATAAGTTTCATTTGATTTGGACACAAAAAAAAACACTCATTTCTCAATTATCCTTTTTCATTTTAGCATTCATTTAAAAAAAAAAATCATTATATTTTTTTAACCTATAAATTGATGCAATATTTTTTTAATTAAGTGTGAAATATTTTTTTAATTATAAATAATAATAATTATTATTATTATTTTACTAATCATAAAAATAAAGAATATAAATAAAATAAAAGTAGTGGGGTATAGAATGATGAGTTGGAGGGAATTGAAATTTAATTTAAGTTAGCCATTGGAGTGGGGGTAAATGAAAAGGGTAGATGAAATATGACAAAAACTTGGGTGAGAACATGAAAACCCGTCTCACCCATGAGACGGGTCGGATCCTGACCCATCACCCGCCCAACAAAGCCAACCCGCGCCTCCGCCCAAGCTTTTTGCATATGGGCGGTCGCCCAAGCTGGAATGGGCGGTCGCCCAAGCCCACATTTGCCTTAAGCCCAATCCTTCAGCCAACATAAAGTAATAGTTTGTATACGTTAAAGTAATAGTTTGTATACATTAAAGTAATAGTTTGTATACATTAAAGTAATACATATATACAGAAAAGTAATAATGTTTTTTCCTATGTTTTCTTCGTTTGGCAAAAGTAATACTTATTATAACTAAAATGTAACAAACGTGTTATTTATATATAATAGTATTTGTACATAATTGTAACACATATGTATAGGTATATATGTTTTCATGTAAAAGTATTACATTATCTATAGAAATATGTTACAATTTCATCTATCAAAGTGTTACATTTACTTGTATAAACTATTACATTCATATACATGAGTTAGGGAAAAACTATTACTTAAAGTAATACATAGAAAACTTAGGGAAAAACACTATTACTTTTCTGTATATATGTATTACTTTAATGTATACAAACTATTACTTTAATGTATACAAACTATTACTTTAAGAGATGGTAACTATTACTTTTTCTCAGAAAAAAAAAAATTAAAAAAAAAAAAATTAAATAAAAAAAAAAAATTGGCCTATAAAAGGCTGCCACGTGGCAGGTCATGGCCCATGGGTCATGGGTCGACCCGTCTCACCCATGAGACGGATCATACCCGTCTCACAGGAGACCAGCTCATGAAATATTAGGTGAATGAGAAAAAGTGTAAAAAGTGTTAGATAAAATGGGAGAGTGGGATGAAACCACTGTGGATAGTCTAAGACTGTAACTTATATTTTGTTTATAAGTGATGTTAATTTTTTGCCACAAAAATAATAAAATAATTTGGAAAACATAATAATTCTTTTATCAATTGTTTTTTTTTAAGTGGAACCTCAAACTTTTAACTTTTAAGATATAACCTCAAACTTTTAAATGATATCAGAGCATACCCGATACATTTGTAGTTCCAACGATCCACAATGTTGCTGTGCGGCACCCGATTAATAAGTATTCGTTGTAAACTTTGGCAAATTGCGACTACACGTGAGGGGGCGAGTTAGAGGCATTATCCCAAATCGAAAATTGACAAACCATGTTTATAACATATAAAGATTTCGAACCACTCTCAATGTTAAAGTTTACTTCATGACTAGATGTTGATTAATAACTCAATTTTATAAGTTTTATAAGGGTGGTAGGTGAAATGCATATCTGGTAAAACATAAAAAAGGACCAACAAGTCGTTGGCGATATGACATTCCCAACATTTGCTTAATCAAGTTAAAGTTGATGAAAGAGATGAGGCATAATCAGAAAAGCCAATCTAAAAGTAAAATTCCTTAATTGTCTAATTAAAACCTCAATTTATTATTTAAAGGATCAAAATACGCTTGTCCGGTTCAAATTCTCTAAGGACCATTTTTGCCGTGATATAATGAAAAAACTAGTATTCCATTACACATACTTTAAAAAATTATATTTACTTGTCATTAATAATTTAGTATACAAATTGTTAATTGGTGGAGAGATGGGACCTCTGTGAAATTTATTCTGCCCCTTTATGCCAGTGGTCTATAATTGACCACAATCTCCTCACTACGGGTGGATGGTTCAGGACCAATATTATGATATACTCCGTCCGTTTCAACATAACATAAATAAGCTGTTCATTTTTTTCATTGCACGCAAATTAAAAAAATGAGTGGAAAAAAAAATATTGTGAGTGTAATTTGAAAATAGGAGAGAGAATGAGTGGAGGGAATAGTAAATTATAATGGTGTTGTGAGTATTAAAATAATGTAGGAGATAGAATGAGTGAAGGAAATAGTAAAGATTATTTGTCAAAAAAAGAAAGTGAAAGCTTTTAACGGGACATCCAAAATGACAAAATGAGAATCTTCTACTGGGACGGAGGGAATACTTTCTCAGTTTCATTTCACTTGATATTAAAAATTTTGTCACAAAAATTAAGAAAAATTGGAAGAGAGAATTAGTGAAATAAGGTGTTGTGAGTAGAAAAATTAAAGTATGAAAGAAAATGAGGGGATAGTAATTTGATTGGTATTATTAGTATAAAACTAAAATGAAATTAATAACAAGTGAAGTGGATTAGATTGGAGGACAAAAAAATGGAAAAAAATAGTTGGAGGTGAGTGAGGAGTGGGTCCTACGTGAGAATACAATTATTTTTTTCTGAAGGCTGAATAATTAATGGCCGTCAGTACCTAACGCGTTGACGTTGACGATGGTAATGTTAAGAAGTGGATTGAGATTTAACATAAGAAAGTTAGAAAGAGAGAAACAAGAAATCTGCTCCTCATTTAATTACTTGATCATCTCTTCTTTTCCTCCTCTCCATGGCTTCTTCTTCTTCTTCTAGTAAATTTCCAACTACTCCTCCTCGGAGATACCCATCTCCAACTCCTCCTCCTCCGAGTTCAATCCCTGAATCCTTTCCATACGATGTATTCTTGAGTTTCAGAGGTATTGATACAAGAAATAACTTTACCGGTCACCTCTATGATAGATTGACTATGGCTGGAATTCGCACCTTTAAGGATGATGATGAACTACACATTGGACAAGAAATTTCCATGCAATTGATGAGAGCAATTGAGGAGTCCAGAATATTCATTGTTGTTTTCTCCCAGAACTATGCTTCTTCTAAATGGTGCCTCAATGAGCTGGTCAAGATCAGACATCAGTGCCGGAACAATAGGCATCGGGTGCTAATTCCAGTATTTTACGGCATTCAACCATCTGATGTGCGTCATAAAAAAGGGAGCTTTGAACAAGCTTTTAGAAGTTATGAAGCTAAATATATTAGTCAGTCATACTCCTACTTGGTATCAAGCTGGCGATCTGCGCTTTTATGGGCAGCAGGCTATTCTGGATTCGATTTGGAAAGGAGTGCGTTGGGGTAACAACTGATTCAGTTCCTTTTATATTTTTTACTACCTCCATCCCAAAATGAATGTTTTAAAAAAATTCAAAAATTTCTCTTAATTAATTAGGAGCGAACTAGAACATTCATTTTGGGAGGGGGGGAGAAGTATCACTCTTTCTCTTCTGGGATTGTATGTACTACTCGTTTGAGAATATATCTATATCTATGTGCATCCTTAAGCTAACCAACTTCCCTGTCAGGTCTGAATCAAGACTAATTACTCTAATTGTCAAGGAGGTTCTATTATTAGTGAATCCCAAGAAGTTGTTTGTTGCCAAGTATCCTGTTGGATTGGATTCTCGTGTCAATCATGTTTATTCATTGCTAAGCCTTGAGTCCAACCGTGAAGTTCAATTTATTGAGATATGGGGCATGGGTGGATGCGGTAAATCAGTAATTGCCAAGGCTCTCTACAACAAACTTCTTCAATCCTTTGATTCAAGCTGCTTTCTCACAAATGTCAGAGACATTTCACAACAACCAGGTGGCCTTGAACATTTACAAGAGAAACTTATTTCTAGGCTTTTGATGACGGAGAATGTTAAAATTGACATTGTTGAAGAAGGAATAGAAATTATCAAGGAAAGGTTAGCTTGTAAAAAGGTTCTCATTGTACTCGATGATTTGGACAAGGCTAGTCAAGTAGATGCATTAGCAGGTCACCGTGATTGGTTTGGTCATGGAAGTGTAATCATCATAACAACTAGAGACCAACATTTGCTTAAGCAAGTTCAAGTGAATGTAAGATATGAACCAAAAGAGTTGAACTCTGAGGAGTCCTTGGAACTTTTTAGTTGGCATTCCTTCAAAACAAGATCTCCACAGGAGTCTTATGCTGCAATTACGATCAAAATTATAGCTTATTGCTGGGGCCTCCCTTTAGCTCTTGTGGTTTTAGGCTCTTACCTGGGTGGTAGACCTGCCCAAGAATGGAACAGTGTCTTTGAAAGGATTCAAAAGTTTCCACCTAACGAGATTCAAAAAATATTGAAGATAAGTTATGATGGTCTGGATGATGATGAACAAAGGGAGATCTTCCTTGATATTGCATGTTTCTTTACCGGAATGGATATAGACTATGTAACTGAAATATTGAATGGTTGTGATTTTAGTACAGAAATCGGCATTGGAATTCTAAAAGATAGATGTTTACTCACAATCGATATAAGCAACAAGCTGAGGATGCACGATTTGCTCCGAGATATGGGAAGGGAAATCATTAGGAAACAATGTCCGCAGAAGCCGGGTAAGCGCAGCCGTTTGTGGAGTCATCAAGATGCAACCAACGTACTTATGAGAAACAGGGTGAGAAGGACGCACTAATCAGTTCCTCTCCTTCTAGCTTTATACCTGTGTGCTGGAAATGTTCTAATGTATATATTTTTGCTGGTATTCAGGGAACAGAAGCAATTGAAGGCGTCACTCTAGTCTCCCCAATAGAAGAGGAAATCCATTTGAATACTGAGAATTTTGTGAGGATGCAAAATTTGAGATTACTAAAAATGAATAATGTGAATCTTGATGGAAGCTTCGACCATCTAACTGAAAATATAAGGTGGATCAGCTGGAAAGGTTGCTCTTTAAAGCATCTACCATCCAATTGGGAAATGCAAAAAGTTGTTGTCTTAGACATGCAGCAAAGCAAGATGAAGACAGTTTGGCAGGATGACAAGGTAAGATCTTACAGTATTATGTTTGTTCTCTTTCTAAATCTGCTAGTTAATCATTAAATAATGCTAAAACACATACAGAGATAAGTACTAATTATTTATATTTTGACTTTAGTTCTTGAGACATTCGATGCTTAGAGCCTGGCAAAGTATCCTGGTAAGATGTTTCTAATTATTCAGTAAATAATGCATAGAGAGATATAAACACACACACACACACACACACACACAGGGCTAATTACCAATAATTTTTCCTTGATACAGTTCCAAAGAAATTTGAAGATTCAGGTTCTAAGACATTTGAAGATCCTAAACCTCAGTCACTCTAAACTCCTGACATCAACACCAAACTTCGAAAATGTACCAAATCTTGTGACATTAATACTCACAGGTTGTACAAGTTTGCTTCATATTCACCCTTCAATTGGATGTTTGGATAAGCTATTGGTGTTGAATATGGAAGGTTGTGAGAAGATATCAAATATTCCAAGTGAAATTTGCAGACTGAGGTTACTTGGATATTTAAACCTTAGTGGTTGCTCAAATCTAAAAGAGTTGCCTCGTGGGTGCAATGAATTAAGGGAGCTTTATGCAGATGAAACAGCCATTACCCACCCGCTTTATTTCTTCGGCCATCTTAATCATCTCACGAGCTTATCTCTAAGAGGATGTACAAATATGGAAGGTTGTGCAAATAATCTCTCGAGATCATCTCAAAGATTATTCCGTCGTTTTGGATATTTAAGATCTTTGCGAAGGCTGAATTTGCGGGAGTGTAATCTGTCTGACGAACATATTCCATTCAATATTGGGAAATTGTCTGGACTTCAGGAATTGGAATTAGCTGGAAATAGTCTTAGCAAACTTCCAGACAGCTTCAGGCTCTTAACGAATCTCCAATCACTATCATTGGACAACTGGAGCATTCTTCCCCCTGAATTGGCCCACTTGAAACCTACAAGTGATAACGTGGAGCTACCAGAGTAGGTTCTCCATTTACCTTTTTGTTTCCTCTTTGTAAGTGTCATGTTTTCAAATCTAGTGTTATTTTATATGCATTTACTATTACATCAAATTTCTTTAGATTATTGACACTTATTGTTCTAGTCTGAATTTGTGGGATTGTAATCTGTCCAATGAAGATACTCCTGTTGGAACTTGTGAGATTTTATTAGAAAGTCGGAATTCTTTTTTTTTTTTTTTTTTTTTTTTTTTTTTGATACTCGGGTTTTCCAGCTTCGCTGGACAAAGTCCTAGCCACCGGCCCCTCAGTGACTGGCGGAGGTAAACCACGGGATATGCCCGAGGTAGTCAGAGTGTCAGCACCCCTTATACTTATGGCCCCAAGGGAACCCTCTTACATGGCACTTACATCACTCTTACATCACCAATTAATTGGCTGCTACAGCTGCTGCTGCCAAGATTCGAACTCCCCACGCTGAGGTTGCAAGCCCAGCAATGCTACTTTCTTTACCACTCGGCTGTGGCCGGGGGCAGAAAGTCGGAATTCTTGGACTTACGAAAGGTATGAGGAGGGGAGAGTTTGGAGTTCACAACTTTGAATTGTTTGTGAACTGGGCAGAATGACTGTGGTCTTTGTAGTACCTCCTCCGGCCCAAAATAAAAAATGAATGTTTTAAAGAACTTGAAATTTACTTTTAATATTAATGTTGACAAAAATCTTACAAAAAACGCATTTCTTTAAAGCTAAAAAAAATGTGTATTGTTTTTCTCGCTAGTGCTAGTGTTAATGTAAAATAAATGTCAATGTAAAGAGTGTCAGTGCATGTATTATTAAGTGTCAGTGTAAAAAAGTGTCAGTGTTAGTGTAACAAAATGCAAGTGTAAAGAGTGTTATTTCATGTATTATTAATTAGTGCTAGTGTAAAAAGTGTTAACGTTAGTGTAAAAAAGTGTCAGTGTAAAAAAAAATGTCAGTGTAAAGAGTGTCAGTTCATGTATTATTAAATATCAGTGTAAAAAAATGTCGGTGTAAAAAGTGTCGGTGCATGTATTACTAAATTGAATATAGGGCCCCGAATATATATATATATAAAAAATACAATATATAGTAAAGTTAAATTGAATATAGGACCTTAATTATATATATACTCCCTCCGTCCCAATAGTAGCTTCCCATTTTGCCATTTTGGGTGTCCCGTTAATAGCTTCCACTTTTCTTTTTTGGCAAAGGAATCTTTACTATTCCCTCCACTCATTCTCTCTCCTACATTATTTTAACTAGCCTAAGCCCGTGTCCAAGGTCACGTTTTTTGTGTTTTTTTTTTTTTTTAAATTTAATTTTTTTTTTAAAGGCAAAATGGGAAAGAGACAAAAAAATGAGGGCAAAATGGGGAATTCCCCCTTTGGAACTGTTCAAAGAACTGTTCATAGGGGGGTTGCATTTATACTATAAATACTCACAACACTATTATAATTTACTATTCCCTCCACTCATTCTCTCTCCTATTTTCAAATTACACTCACAACATTTTTACTTCCCCCTCATTTTATTAATTTGCGTGCACAGAAAAATTTGGACAGCTCTTATTGGGACGGAGGGAGTATACAATTTATAGTAAAAGAAAAAAAATATGTTGAACACCTCGGTGGAGATTCGATCCTGGTACCTCTGGTATATATAAAATGAAAATTATCCAACCAAGCAAGCAAAAATACTTTCATGGTATCACATCTAAATTTATATATTTAGTAATAGTATTTTTGGGCTAGATTTTAGAAATAGAGAAAAATATGAGACCTCATAAAATTATGGGCCCTATACAATTGGGCTCCTTACACACCCTTAAAATCAGACTTATATGTATTATTAAGTGTCAATGTAAAAATAATTTTTTTTTAAGCTTAGAAAAAAACCAATTATTTATAAGACCAACTCTTAATCTAAATTTATTTTTTTGGATATTAATGTCATGATGCATAAATAAATGCATAAATAATGTACGACTAGTTATTAACGTGTTTTTTATAAAATTGACAAAAAGCACTTAAAACGAGTACTTTTTTATTTATGTTTTTTTTTAATTTTTTGGCTCCCAAATTATTACTCCCTCCGTCTCGAAATGAAGAAAAAAAATTGTTTTTGATCAAAAATAAATTTATTTTTTTAAATTATTCATTTTTGAGGTAAATATAGTACGGAGTTTGTGAGAATAATGTTTTGGAGATGTTAATTACAAGGAAGTGTAAAATTTTGTTTAGCTCAAGACTCTGAGTTATTTGACTAATTCAACATCTATAGTATATACTCCCTCCGTCCCAATAAAAGCTTCACTAATTACCCAAAAGGGCGTCCCGGTAGAAGCTTCACCTTTCCTTTTTTGGCAATGAATCTTCACTATTCTCTCCACTCATTCTCTCTCCTAAAACACTATTACACTCACAACACTTTTCAAATTCACTATTCCCTCCACTAATTCTCTCTCCTATTTTCAAATTACACTCACAACATTTTTTTTTCCCTCCCATTACCATAATTCCCGTGCCGGAGGAAAAGGGTGAAGCAATTGGTGGGACGGAGGGAGTAGTATAAATGAAACCCCCATTGTGAACAGTGGATTGAACAGTTCCACTAGCCGACTTTATCATTTTGTCCTCGCTATTTTGTCACTTTCCCATTTTGCACTTAAAAAAAAAAAAAAATTTAATTAAAAAAAGGCTTTTTGAAAAAGAAAAAAAAAACAATTTAATTAATCTTGGGCACTCCCAACTTCACAACAAGAATCTCGGAAAACACCTCAAGCTTCTTGAATTGGAAAAACAATGAACATGATTTTATATTTAGTATTTTAGAGTTAAATTAAACAGTGATTTGAAAAGAAAAAAAGAAAGAAGTTAGGGTTGATGAACCTGTCGGCATAGTTGCAGAGGTCGGAGTAATCGGAGGATCTTAGAGACGAAGAAGAAGAATGTAGTGATTTTTTGCTTGCTTGGAGAGAAGTGCACCGATAGGAAATTGGGTCCTTCCTTCTTTCTGTGGGAGAAATATTTGACTACTGAGACAATGGAAGGGGACGAGGTTTCTATTTCGAATACATTTTAAAACTGTATTTTGGGCCTCCAATGGCCCAATACCGATATTTGATTCTCTTATGTTTTTTTTCTATTTAAATTTTTTAAATCCCAATTTGTATTTACATTTAAATTAAATTTGTTCCATTTTCTTGATCATATTTCTAATGAAATAATCTATAGTATAAAAAAAAATTAAGTAACTGATTTATTTATTTTTTTAAATTAAAAAAAAATTAATTTGAAAAAAAAAAAAACACACCCGTGTCCTTGGACACGGGCATATGTACTAGTGATTAATAAGTGATGGTGCAGGAATGTGTTTTGGGCTCAGGTATTGTGTCAAGCGAATGATTGAGCTGACTTCGTGACCTGCACACCACAAGAAAGAACCGTGAAACTGCGCCGGGGGTTTTCTGGCAAGTCCCTCCGGCGTGAGAATCAGCGAATGGACTGGAAAATGGTGTAAATATTATGGAGAGTGTTTGTATACGTAAATATGCAGAAAATGCATTACCTTTGTCCATGTTTGTGTTCCCATATTTATAGTGGATAAGGTGGCATTAGGGTTTTCATCTGAACCGTTGGATTGGGTTGCTACCAACAGTTGGATCATCTTGGTTCCCTAGGCGTACACGTGTCACGCCATGATTGCTCCGCCTATGCAAGGACGCTGTGGTGTCTGACACGGATAAGTAGTTTAGCTTATAAAGAAAAGTCAACATGCACGCCTTTTGGCATTATTACTGCTTCTATGATTGCACGCTCAGAATGTCCCAGTGTCAGGTCTGACTTTACCCCAATATAGCTAATTAATCAAGCTTATTGAGGAAGCTAAATGAAGGGACGACCTGGAGCTGTATGTCCAGGAGGATCGTCGCTTCTTTAGGACTCAACGAGTGGACGAGCGAGTCAGATCACTCAATGGCGACGACCGTCGTTCCATGTTGGAAAGGACTTGCTTGTAAAGGGAAGGATCGTCTTTAGATGGGCTGGGTCGCTCATTGGCGACGACCGCCATCTGATATATCGACGGGCCATGTCTCCCAACCTTGGTGGGCTTCATTGGCCTTGCTACATTATTGGGCTCGTTGGGCCCCCAACCTTGTAGGGAAGTATTGGGCTCGGCCTATCTCCAAATATTCCGTTCAGTGGCCCCCAACTCTTGGGTCGTCTTGACGGGCCAGGAGTTCGCGCTTCTTCTTAGGGTTATCCGTACGACCGTCAGTTTGAAATTTGAATTTTGATGACATCAGCATTGATGACGTGGAGGGCCAGGATCTCTTCATTAATTGACACGCGTCCCATGATGGGACATTCTCCTTGGAAACCACAGTGGGTATTTAATGCTTCCATCATTTCGCCGTTTGGATTTCCCAGGTACAAGCCTTTCACCTTCTCCAAATATAAAAGCTTCCCCCCTCCTCCATATCAAACTTTTCGCGTCAGAATCCTTTGAGAGCAAATAGCAAAGGCGATTTCCGGCAGCCAGCAAGGAGAACTCCGGCCACCGTGTAAACGTTTTCCGGCAACATTGATTGTTCTGGCTTCACCACCTCTAAGCAACCCAGCAGCGTGGATTAGGGATTTCTTTGACTTGCCGCCGGTAAACTCATCGGAAAACGCATCTTCTAACCCAATACCAGGTAATTTCTACGTTTGTTCTTCATTTTCTGGGTTTTTCTTGGGGTTTAAGAATTTGCTTTATGGGACCCAGAACGGTGAGCTTTGAGAGAGGAGTAAAATTTGGTTTTGGGTTAAATCAAAGGGTATATAAATGTGCTAGGGGTATTTGGAGGGAAATTCCATTGACTGAATGCTCCTCAATCTTGGTGAAATTTGGATTTGAGAATGAGCCCTTAGAATTTCCAGTTGGTGAGGTTCTTGGGGATTTTGAGAAAAACGACCCATTGATAACGCCTTTCAGGTCAATGAACGACCTTCCCAACCACATCCAAACTTACTACTCGTTGTCCCGTCGTGATTCACTTAGGGATTTGGTCTTGGGGGAATCCAGGTTGCCCATAGATAGGTCGTCGCCTACAGATGTTAGGACTGATTTCCCTTCTCTTTTTCCTTGTTTTGTAGACATGGATCACGACGGCCGTCCTAGTCAGCCGGCCTAAGAGGCAAATGAGGCCAGTACAAGTGCTGGGGATGCTCGAATAGTTGACGCTTTCCACACCGGAGTACGAGTCGGACGGAATGAACGAGGCTTCGGAGGCGGGGCACAAGATGACTGGGCCATCACCAAGGTCAGTACAAGGACTCCAAATACCGGGAAGCTGATGATTGACTCCCTACGAGACTCTTTCAGGGTTCATGCTGCTTCGTACAAGCTTGAGTATCTCAGCCAAAAGTAATATGAGCCTCGTAGACAGTCCCTTCTATCCAGCTAAGAGAAAGTTGCCTTCTTTTACAAGCAATTCGAGCTTGGCCTGAGGTTGCCTTTAGACCCTTTTATCAACGAGTTCCTTGAAGACTCAGGTTGTGTTCCCATGGAGCTAAGTGGCAACGCAGTTAGGATCTTGTCTAGCTTCATTGTGGTCATGTAAGTACCCAAATCTGGCTCATGCCTTCCGGTTAATTTTCCCGGCAATTCCGGTAATTTTTCCGGTAATTCCCCGGACTTTTCCTACAGTTCCGAAACAATTTCAGAACTGTTCCAAGCCTTTTAAGGGCTGAAGGGAATGCTTGGTGATTAAGAAACACGTTTTTCTTAATCCCAAAACCCTTCTAGAAGACTGCCACCTTGCATGTTTCTAGAAGAATCTGGAAGTGGCTACTTATGTCGTGCGACATAATAGGCCATGAAGACTTCTAGAAGCTTGCCACCTTGCATGTTTCTAGAAGAATCTGAAAATGGCTACTTATGTCGTGCGACATAATAGGCCATGAAGACTTTTAGAAGCTTGCCACCTTGCATGTTTCTAGAAGAATCTGGAAATGGCTACTTATGTCGTGCGACATAATAGGCCATGAAAACTTCTAGAAGATTGCCACCTTGCATGTTTCTAGAAGGAAAACGGTTATGGCTTGTTATGTCGTGCGACATAACAAGCCCACGCAGGCATCCTATAAATAGAGGCCTTCACCTCTCATTTGAGGCACCTCTCCTTCACCCCTCAGTCCCCCTCTATAGGAAATACGCCCAGAAGCCTCCCCTCTCCTCACATACCTCCCAAACCACACTAATCCTCCCAAATCAATCCCACACATACTTCCCACACACACACTTCACACACACATCAAGAACCAAAGGTTCTCAAGGAGCTAAGGCTTAATTTCAGTCCCCGTAAGTTCTTTGTTTTGAAGGCCCCTATATCTAACTTGATATAGGGAGTCGTGGTCTTCAAGGGTAACGATTTTCTACCCTTTTCCTTTCCCTATCTTCATTATACATGAAATCTATATGCTAAATATGTTAATAATGATGTATCTTGATTAAAGTTGCATGCTTTAGCTTCATATTTCATAGATCCACATCTGATTTCATCACATTTCATGTAAAAGCCTCGGCTTGACTTGGTTTTGCATGAACACTCGAGATGAGTGTGGATCCCTCATATCCACACCCTCTTGAAGTGTTCATTACTGAAATACTAGCTCCCTGAGACCTATTGGTGAAGTAACTTGGCTATTTTAAGGCCTTGTTACCTCTGTAGATCTCTTCTTGAAGACTTCTGCAAAGTGGCTAGTTATGTCACGCGACATAGGCGGCCTATGTCACGCGACAAACATAGCCGGTTGCGTAAAACTTCCTATTTTCAAGCTGTAATCTGATGTTAACCCCCATCATGCTATAATCTGATGTTTATCTGCAATTTAGATAATATCTATGTACATAAAATGCCATCTTTTCATTAAAATACCATTTTCATACATAAAGGTGTATCCTTTGCACCTAAATCCTATTTTCATGCATTAAAATCATTCTTTTTGCACTAAAAATTGCATCCTTTGCATTCAAAATCCCATTTCACATTAAAGATGCATTCTTTGCATCCAAAAACTCATTTTCATACTTAAAAATGCATACTTTGCCATTAAAAAACCATTCCTTGCCATTTTCATGCATCATTTGTACATTAAATGCTATTTTCCAACATAAAAATGCATTCTTTGCACAAAATCATTTCTTTACATAAAAAAGCATCCATTTGCAATCAAAAAACATCCTTTGCAATTTAAAAATGTCATATTTTTACTAAAGTGTCATTTTTATCATGCATTCCCCCAGGTCCCCATTAGTAACCTTGGAACGGACCGGTGTAAAGGTCTTATCTTTACATCGTTCCTTCCATTAAAGGTTCCATAATTTCTTTAGAAAGGGACAACCTTGAACCCTATATCTCCGATTATCGCTTAAGACGAGTATGAAGCATCTATATGAGCTCAACCGTCTCAAAGCGTAGGATTGATGGGCTAAGGACATTCCTTCCTAAAGAACCTCATCTTTGACTATAAAGGGAGTCATTCTCTCGATCACGCAAGTCCCGAGGTTAAAAATGCAATGATCACAAGTCCAAGATAAGGACGGGATCATAATCCCGAATACATAAAATCCAAGAAATCCCGAGCGACAACCAATAAATGGTTTGTACGTCCGGAAGACAACTTGGGACATTCCCTCCCCCTATTTTCAAACACATGCACACAAGAAAGCACGCAAGCAAGCGCAATTAATGAAATCTTGGGAGACTTGCTCCGGCAAGGCACCTTGGGTGAACGACGATCCGTTCTTCCCAAGGGGTAACTTAACCTTCGAACCCATAAAAACCTTTTTTTCAAAGTTTTGAGGTAATCAAAATGGTGTGGCGACTCCGTTTTTTCAAATTAAACCGGATGTCTTCAAACTCGCGTGAATCCAAAAATTTGGGCACACATTCACAGTTTGGCGACTCCGCTGGGGACATCCCAAAGGAGAAAAGCTTTTATTTTCAAAACAAAAAAATCGATACTTGGTATATAGGTGGAAACCACTTAACCTTCCTGTACACTCCCTGATGTGGGAGTTGGGATAACCGGCGGTTTAACAATCCCACGTACCAGTATCTCTCTTTCGAAAAAAAAAAATTTTGAAAAAAAAAGAAAGCTTTTCCCTTTGAGCGGGTTAGACTCCCGTCGCTGATTTCATTAATCGTGCTTGCTTTCTTTACTTTGTATTGCATCATTTGCATCTTGGAATCTGTGCATACTTCGAACGGGAAGCAACCCGAAAAAATAGCAAAGGAGTGGAACTTGGAAAATTGATCCATGCAGTCGTACGGCTCAATCCTCATTGGATTCTGACCGGGCGACCTCAGTGGCAATTCCACCAGAAAAAATCATGGTTAATCTGGCAGTCCTAGCAGCTTGGGGCTACTCAACTCCATGACTGACTGGGGCTCCCAGAAAATTTACGTGCTTACGTGTTGCATTCTCCCCGTCCCAAAAATCATTCCTTTAAAACACATTTATGAAAATCTCTGTTTTAACTCAAAAAGGAACATTTTTAGGAGACCGCACACTACGCGCACCTGATATATCCTGTACACTTTGCACGCACGTCCTTCAAACCCGAGGGTGGTTCCAGCTGCAGTCACAGACAACCTTACGATGCTCCCGGGCGCGCACGGAATCATCCCAACCTCCCTATGGCAGCCAGTGTCGACCAATGCACAGTCCGTGTCACACGTTTCAAAAAACCGTGACTTTTGGTTGGTTTTTGGTCTAGTCCGTGTCATATAGCCCAGTTGCATACCCTCGTAAAGGTCAAGCCTTAGTTCATAACGGAAGCCAAGATTTTCGCTCAAGCGGAACTCTGCCAAAATTCCGACAAGGAAAAATTGGTAGGATCTTGACTCCGACATTGACTTTGACCTTGACCCGCACGGAATGCGTAAGAGTCGAGACCGAGTCTTTGCCAACAAATCAAAAGATCTTTCGCTCAAGCGAAGATCTGCCAAAATTCCGACAAGGAAAAATTGGCAAGATCTTGACCCGGCATTGACTTCGATTCTGACTCACGCCCGGCGTATGCAACGAAGTTCAATGTGACACTGTGTCATCCGGCTTTTGCCGCCCGACCCATGCCTATTATCTTCTCGGACATTACCGAAAGTCAAAACGTCATTCGCTCAAGCGAAATTCTGCCAAAATTCTATCAAGGCAGAAAGACGAGACTTTCCCGGTATTGCCTTGACTATAATCCGCATCGCTCGTGCGTTGAAAGTTCCTATGACCCGCTAGACCCGTTAGGAGCGTTCTTTACTCTCGGTCGGTGGGATCCGCGTGCCCTATAGGACCCTCGCCCGGGGTTGTCCACCGTGGGAGGTCGAAATACAGGTGGAATACGAGGGGCTTATAGACGTAGTGACGGAACCCACTGATCCAGGATCTAGAGTAGTTGCGAAAAAGAAGGGAAACCCCCCCCCCCTTTTCCAACCAAATAGGAATTAATAAAATACATGATTTTAAGTAAACTTGAACAATTAATGTAATCATAATTGCATTTTCCTATCTCTGATATCCCTAATCGAGATCTCCTCGATCCGATTTCCGATTCCCTGTCCCGACCTTTCATGGTCATATCCCTAATCGAGACCTTCTCGGTCCGATTTCCGATTTCCCTGTCCCGACCTTTCATGGTCAAATCCCTAATCGAGACCTCCTCGGTCCGATTCCCGATCTTCCATCTCCCGACCTTTCATGGTCAAATCCCTAATCGAGACCTCCTCGGTCCGATTTTCGATCTTCCATCTCCCGACCTTTCACGGTCAAATTCCTAGTCGAGACCTCCTCGGTCCGATCTCTAATTTCTGATCTCGACCTTTCAAGGTCTCATCTTTTTCGATCAATTAGGATTAGGAGAAAATGTGTTTTGAGCAAAACTTAAGCGATAAGTGCATGTTACTTGAGCCTTCAGCCTAAACACCTACCTTCGAGTCTAAACCTTACCTATCCCCGAGTCTAAACCTTGCCTATCCCTTTCTGTGATGATGTGTCGCCATTTCGCGGGAAAAAATTCGATTTTTTGCGTTTCTTTGAAAAAATCAAATAAAACCCGGGAAAAAGAACGGAGTCGCCACGCCATTTTTGTTTTAAGGGCCAAAACTTTGAAAAAAGCCCGAGATCAGAAATTTGGGTTCGGAGGTCATGTTACACGCCGGGAAGGACGTTAGTGTGCACCCGGAATGCCTCGTAAAACGAGTCTTCCAAGCTGAAAATCATTTGTGTGTGTGTGTGTGTTTTGACCAAAATAATTTGAAACTCAGAAAAGTAAAAATTGGGATATCCTTTTAAGACTTTAAACTGATCCCATGATTTTTTGGAAGATTTTTGGATTGAGATTTGGTACTCAAAAGACCTTTTGAAGTTGAGAGCCACTTCTGCCTGAGTGAAAAAGGCAGTGGACCTTTGATTTTGAAATGGATTCAAGGGTCTTAAAACTTCATAATCTGGATAAACTCAGAGAATGAAAGTTGTTCCAGACACCTTAAATAAGATTTGTGCGAAGGAATTTTCCATTTTGGAGAATATTTGAGGGGTCAAAACCTTCTGGAAACTCCAGATATGAGATCTGGATTCCCAGAAGCTGATGAACTAGCCTCTGAAAGAAAATTTGAAAAGAGGAGTTTTACTCATCCAAAAAATAAAGTAAAAATATTTATGGAAAGACCTGGATGTTGGCTACAAAAAGTGTTTTGTAGTCAACACCAAATTCCACATTTATCTGTGTCCAAAAAATTAGACCATGGACTGAGGTCTGAGGAAATTGCTACTGGACAGCAACTTCTCAAGAAAGAAAATATGATTTTAAAGGGGGTTTTGCATCCATGGTTGTCCCTATTTCCCTAGGTTTTGGTTAGTGATCACTTGACATTTTAGTGGTGAATCAACTATACCAAACCATCCTTGGGGTACATTAGGACTAAGCACTTCATTTGCTTGGGGAGGGGAATTTTGTAAAGATGAATTTAAAGAGAAAAATCAATTTAGAGATTTAAAATGTAGACCATTTGAGATGGTCATTCATGAAGATGAACTTCAAGATGACCATCTTGGGCCAAAACTTAAGTTAAACTAGACATCAAGTAGATCCAAGTAAGAAGAACAAGATGAACAAGAAGTTAAAAGAGAATTTTAGGGTTTTGAGAAGGAGGGCTTTACCAATGGTGACACCCTATCTTCCTAGGCTTGGAATTTGACTTGAGGAGTATCAAGATTTGGTGTTTGACTTGAGGAGTATCAAGATTTGGTGCTTGGATTTGTGTTTGAGTTTGATTTGAGGCTTGAATGTGCTTAGGGTTTGATGATAGAGTTGGTCAAAGAGAAAACAAGTAGATAACACTTAAGTCCTCTATGTTTTCTCTCTAATCCTCCTCTTTGGTGGTGGTTTAAGCTTGAGCTTGTGTGTGTTTAAGGATGATTTGAGAGTGTTTGGAGTGGGATTGGGAAATATTCAAGAGAAAATGGTGGCAATCTAAGGATTCCCACTGTTTTCTCTCTATATTTCGCCAGAGTTTCGTTGCTGTGATCCAATTGTGTTATGTAAACTGAGAGAGAAGGGTTCAATTTATAGAACACTGTGAGAAACAATCATATCCGTGCGGAGGGTCCTGTTGGCGTGCACTGTTCATCCGCTACGATGCGGCTTTTGGGACCGGAGGAATAATCTTTTTAAAATTCAAACTGGAACTGTTTTTCAACTTACCAATTCGGGTTTTTTCCATTTCTTTTGCTTTTTAGGATTCCTTTCCTTGTTTATCTTTAAATGGCAATGCCCACTTTACCCTTGCTTTGTTAGAAAGGTTAGGGTTTGTTAGAAATGTTAGAAATGTTAAAACTTTCGTTAATTTTCTAACGAAAATACTAACAAACTCAAATTGGAGCACTTACAGTAGCCCCTCGCGACGGTGCTTTCGAAGGAAGCGGGTCGTCGATAAGAGTAAGGCTCCATATTTGACAGATGATCAAGTGATCGAGTGGTGAACCTATTTAATAGGCTACCTACGTATCCCGAGTGGAAATCAAGCCGGTAGTAGTTCGGGTCTTTGACCACAGGGATGATGGCGTTTTAGGTGCCTCGAACCCGATGAGCGAGTTCGCGGTCGGTTCTTTGGAGAGAAACTCTGCTTGGGGATAAGAGATGATCATTTTGATCGGAGGGCTATTCGCTCTGCGGGGGATAGGAATGACCATTTTCGGTACGATGGGCTGAAATTGCATATTCGCTCCGCTGGGGATAATTGCGATGATCATTTTGATCGGAGTGCTATCCGCTCTGTGGGGATAGGAATGACCATTTTCGGTCTGAGGGCTATCCGCTCTGCTGGGGATAGGAGATGATCATCTTGATCGGAGGGCTATCCGCTCTTTGCGGATAGGAATGACCATTTTCGGTCGATGGTGAAATTGCATATCCGCTCTGTGGGGATAAGAATGACCATTTTCTTGCCTCTGGGGCTATCCGCTCTCTGGGATAAGAGATGATCATCTTGATCGGAGGGCTATCCGCTCTGGGGGATAGGAATGACCATTTTCGGTCGATGGCCGAAATTGCATATCCGCTCTGTGGGGATAAGAATGACCATTTTCGGTCGGAGGGCCATCCGCTCTGCTGGGGATGATTGCGATTTATCGCTTTCCTAGTGTTGTGTGTGATGGCGTCTTAGGTGCCTCGAACCTTGGAGATGGCGTTTTAGGTGCCTCGAACCTTGGAGATGGCATTTTAGGTGCCTCGAACCTTGGAGATGGCGTTTTAGGTGCCTCGAGCCTTGGAGATGGCGTTTTAGGTGCCTCGAGCCTTGGAGATGGCGTTTTAGGTGCCTCGGACCTTGGAGATGGCGTTTTAGGTACCTCGGACCTTGGAGATGGCGTTTTAGGTGCCTTGAACCTTAATGGTGGGGGTAGATGGTCCTCTTGGTGGACTATGCTTGAAAGGATCGGTCTTACATCTGCTGCCGAGGAAAGGATGACCATTTTGGTCGAGTGGCTGGACCTAATGATAGGCTACCTACGTATCCCTAGTGGAAATCAAGTCGGTCGTAGTTCGAAATCTACTCGAGATTCCGTTGTCATTTTGGGATTCCGTTAGTTTCGCTGGGGGTTTCGTTAGCCTTTGATGGGGAAAGTCAGACGTATTCGTCGAGGAAATCGATCTTACGTTTAACTGTCGTGGCTGATTTTGATGAAAGATACGGGATCTCGTTATCTTTCTCGGGGAGATCGGTCTTAGGTTTAACTGCCGGAGTTGATTTTGATGAAAGAAACGGGATTCCGTTATCTTTCTCGGGGCACTCGGTCTTACGTTTAACTGCCGGAGTTGATTTTGATGAAAGAAACGGGATTCCGTTATCTTTCTCGGGGCACTCGGTCTTACGTTTTACTGCCGGGGATGATTTTGATAGGGTATGAACCTAAATGGAGACTTAGTTCAGGAGTATGAACCTAAGTTGAGGTTCGGTTCAGGAGTATGAACCTAAATGGGAACTTAGTTCAGGAGTATGAACCTAAGTTGAGGTTCGGTTCAGGAGTATGAACCTAAATGGGAACTTAGTTCAGAGTATGAACCTAAGTTGAGGTTCGGTTCAGGAGTATGAACCTAAATGGGAACTTAGTTCAGGAGTATGAACCTAAGTTGAGGTTTTGTTCAGGAGTATGAACCTAAATGGGAACTTAGTTCAGGAGTATGAACCTAAGTTGAGGTTCGGTTCAGGAGTATGAACCTAACTGGGAACTTAGTTCAGGAGTATGAACCTAAGTTGAGGTTTTGTTCAGGAGTATGAACCTAAATGGAGACTTAGTTCTGGAGTATGATCCTAAGTCGGGACTTGGTTCAGGAGTATGAACCTGAGCTGAGGTTTTGTACCTGATGGAGGCTATTTAAAGGTGTTCTTGCTGGGGAAGACTCGGGTTTACGAGAACTATCGAGAAGAAAGGTGACCAATGTTGGTCAAGTGGATGGACCTATGGTAGGCTACATAGTTTGTCACCCAAGGATTGACTGTATCTGGGGGTCACCCGAGGATTGACTATTTTAGGGAAGTCGCCCGAGAGATTGACTGTATTTGGGAGTTACCCGAGAGATTGACTATTTTAGGGAAGTCGCCCGGGGATTGACTATTTTAGGGAAGTTGCCCTATGGTTTGACTATTTTTGGGAAGTTGCCCTATGGTCTGACTATTTTTGGGAAGTCGCCCTATGGTCTGACTATTTTTAGGAAGTCACCCTAAGATCTGACTATTTTCGGGAAGTCACCGTATGATCTGACTATTTTTGGGAAGTCGCCCTATGATTTGACTATTTTTGGGAAGTCACCCTAAGATCTGACTATTTTCGGGAAGTCACCGTATGATCTGACTATTTTTGGGAAGTCGCCCTATGGTTTGACTATTTTTGGGAAGTCACCCTATGGTTTGACTATTTTAGGGAAGTCGCCCTATGGTTTGACCGTTTTTGGGAAGTCGCCCTGGTAATGATTTTGGTTTGTCGAATTAGGGGATGATTGCGATTTATCGCTTTCCTTGTGTTGTGTGTTGAAATCGAAGTGATAGCGTTTTAGGTGCCTCGAACCTTGATGATGGCGTTTTAGGTGCCTCGAACCTTGATTTGAAGGGATCGGTCTTACTTTTGCTGCCGAGGATAATGGGAAAAGAAGCAGGATTCCGTTAACTTCGATGGGGATTTTGTTAGCCTAAGTTGGAGTTTAGTTCAGGAGTATGAACCTAAATGGGGACCTAGTTCAGGAGTATGATTCTAAGTCAAGGTTTAGTTCAGGAGTATGAACCTAAATGGGGACCTAGTTCAGGAGTATGATTCTAAGTCAAGGTTTAGTTCAGGAGTATGAACCTAAATGGAGACCTAGTTCAGGAGTATGATTCTAAGTCAAGGTTTAGTTCAGGAGTATGAACCTAAATGGGGATCTAGTTCAGGAGTATGATTCTAAGTCAAGGTTTAGTTCAGGAGTATGAACCTAAACGGGGACCTAGTTCAGGAGTATGATTCTAAGTCAAGGTTTAGTTCAGGAGTATGAACCTAAACAGGGACTTAGTTCAGGAGTATGATCCTAAGTCAAGGTTTAGTGCCTGAGGGAGACTATTTGAAGGTGTTCTCGCTGGGGAAGATTTGGGCTTACGAGAACTATCGGGAAAAAGGGTGACCGTATTGGTCAAGCGGCTGGACCTATGGTAGGCTACCTATGTATCCTTAAGAGGAATCAACCCAGTCGTAGTTCGAAAATTGCTGGGGATGGTCTTTGATGGTTTGACGGTATTTGGGAGTCACCCGAAGTTTGACTGTTTTTTGGGAAGTCACCCTAGGATTTGACTATTTTTAGGAAGTCACCCTAAGATTTGATGATAATGTTCTTTTAGAAAAGTAGTTGACTAAGATATGCTTTCATACCTGTGTGCTTACACAGTAGGCTATAGGAAGGACTGAGGCTACGGCTGATGTTGATGAAGAGATGTTGGGTTGCCGTTCGTGGGACGGCTTCTGCTGACGATTTGCTGTCTTTGAAGGCATTTTGACCTGAAGGAGGAGTTCGGCTGAGTCTGCATCTTGCTGGTGATTGCCAACCTTGTAGAAGTTGTTGAGCTTGTCTTCACATTGGGACTTCTTGTTTTTTGAGAACTTGGTGTCTCTAACCGCATCGTATTTGAGAACTTGGCATCCCTGACCGATTTGTATTTGGAGAACTTGGCATCTCTGACCGAACTGTATTGGAGAGCTTGGCGTCCCTGACCGATTTGTATTTGGAGAACTTGGCCTCTTTGACCGAACTGTATTGGAGAACTTGGTGTCTCTGACCGATTTTCATTTTGAGAACTTGGCGTCTCTGACCGTACTGTATTTGAGACCTTGGTATCTTTGACCGATTTGCATTTTGAGAACTTGGCGTCTCTGACCGTACTGTATTTGAGAACTTGGCGTCTCTGACCGATTTATATTTGAGAACTTGGCGTCTCTGACCTATTTGTATTTTGAGAACTTGGCGTCCCTGACCGATTTGTAGACACTGGAGGCGGTCTTCATACGTTTGTGGATGTCGGGAGCTGTTTTCATCCATTGGAGGTCGTCTTTAGCAAGTTGCAGACGCCGGAGGTTGTCCTTGCCAAGCTGTAGACATAGGGACTATCTTTGCCAAACTGTAGATGCTGGAGGCTGTCTTCATCCATTGGAGGTCGACTTTGGTGAAAATCATCCTTGCCGAAAAGGGTGATTTGATTTCACGTTTGAATTCCTGCATTCGTTAGTGAAGAGGAAGATGCATATATGGCATTCATGATGACGGATGCATGCATAGAACCAAAAATGATTATGAGATGATGCATTTACTTGCTTTCGAAGATGCACCTAGCCTAAGCTTTTGGCAGGGAAATTATGATTTATGATTTTCAATCACCTAGGATTTTTCCTATTGATTCAAGTTTTGTGCATGCTACATGAGCCCTTGGGAGATTTTTGTGGGGATGCATGGTGGTGGAGGCGCTTGGAGCAGATTTTGAGCAAGTGGGGGTGAGAACCCTCGATCACGATTTAAACAGCGGTTGTTGGTGAGGTTTTGTCAGCAGTATCACATGGACCTCAATTTTGATGAGATTGGATTCGGATCCCGGGTCTTGATTGAAATTTTCCCTCTCATTCTTGGTCATTTGAAGCTGATGCTGACAGGCTCTAGGGCACGTTGATACGAGTGAAGCTTCTTTCATTTGGGTGAGCTGTGACTTTGGTCGAAACCTTATCCGGAGAATGATTTGATGGAATTGCTAATGCCGGAGAAACCCCGATCTTGAATTCCGATGCTCTTGGAAGGCTGCCGTGTACCAAGTTCTGAGGTTGAAATTCTTTCTTGCGACTTGGTAAAGTTCGGGTCCAAAAGACCATCTTGACAAAGCCCCCGGATCCTGAGTAGGCAAAGTCCAGATTTTGAAGAAGCGACTTGGCGAGTCTATCTCGTAGTGAAGAACCCAATGTGGACCCAAAGATGACTATATAAGACCCAAATGAAGAGAGCCGATACAGAGAACACCGGGAGAACCGCTTAGCAAGCCCCAGCATGAAGAAATTTAGAGTAGTCTTACGGAGGGGGCACCCATCTTTTCGCACCTTAGTCAACCGCCATTCATCGGATAAGACTCGAGAAAGGTTTACGTGCGGGGGCATATCTTTTGAAAGGTGAGAATGTTTCCCGAATTTGTGTATGACCCTCTCGCTTTTGGTTTGACTCTTTTGAGAGAGTATAAGCATCACAAGGTGTGGAAAAGTGTATGGAATCCCCTGCGCACGTAAAGACGAGTGTTTGGCTCTATTTTCCTATGATGGAGAGAGAGAAGACTTGTCGAGACACTTGAAAACTTGTCTTATTCATGATGATCACAAGGCTGCTTAAAACCCTTTGTTAATGTTCGGGTTATTCAACCCTTAAATCTGATATGAACAAATATTTTGATTAATCACAAGGAGAAAACCAACTGATATCGAGAATCGAGCTCGGAAGGGCGGAAAGTGTATAGGGATGATCCTTGATGAGACCGGATTTTTTTTTTTTTTTTTTTGAGATTTGTTTGTGATTTCGACCGACCATTTACGGTTGCCCTACGTTCCCTCCATTATGAAGAGCTCAGGTCGCCGTAGTTCGGGCTTATCCCAAATGAAAAGAGAACGAATGTTGAAGTTCGAGGATCTGAGGACCTTTGGGGATTTTGAAGATTTGGAGGATTGAATAACATATTCCCTTAGAGTGTCCATGAAAGACACGAATGCGAAGCCCCAGTGGGACATCCACGGCAAGTGTTTGCGGAGTAGAAATGAATTATGCTCACATGAATCAAATTCGAATTTGCACAATCTTTGATTGGTAATTTTGAGTCAAAATGGATTAGATCCCAATTTAAGCAAGCAACGAAGCGTTAATTTGATTTAGATCTTAAAGATATTATGATGAAATTGCTATCCGATAGGAATTGCAGTTGGGTTTCCGGGCTTCGATCGGCCATCGGGTAATTTTGGAAGTTATGAGCTCTTAACGTGAGAGATTATGGGCCTTTTGCTGACTGAACCTCTAAAAATGAGAGGTTGGCTTTTAGGGATGTGTTTGGGAAATTTATGGCGGGGAAGATTGATTGCCTCTAAGAATGAGAGGTCAAATTTTGACTTTGACCAAAGGCGAGGGTAATGGTAATGGGAATATCCTTTAAAGACGAGAGGATGGCTCGGGATTGATTTAAGGTAATGGTGAGAGGAATATCCAAGCTATTGACAACTTTTCGCGAACTTGCGAGAATTCGGAGCTCATTTTTGATCATCGGAGAGCTTCTTGAGAAGTCGGGGATTTTTTTCTTGGTGTGAGGATCAACAGTCCTTCTTTTTTTTTTGAAGTTCTTGCTTGAACTATTTCTTTCTTTTTTGTTTTTTTGTTTTTTTGTTTGTTTTTTTTTTTTTTTTTTTTTTGCTTGGAAGTCCTCCCGAGGAGTTGAGGATTGTCTTTGTCCTTCCTTCATGGCTTGAGATATTTTGCGCATCGCCGACTCTCGAAGCTAACTTCTTGGGCTCGCTTGGACTTTCTCTCGATGGAGCAAAATGATGGCTAAACCGGGTTTCAAAACACGCCGATCTTGAAATGAAAGGGTATTGTTTAGTGAGGGTGAGGTAATGGCTTTCCTATGGGTGAAAGGCTTCAACCGCAATCCCTAGGATGACCTAAACGAGATTAAGTCTTCATTGTTTGCTTAAGCTTTAAATGAGAAAAGATCCATGCAAATTCATCGAGCAACGAGGGGATGATGATGAAAGGGATGTGAGCATATGAGATGCAAGATGGGGAGTTGGTAAGCTCCAATTGGGGAAGGATATCAATTGATTTTCTCACTCCGATTAATTTAAATATTAATCATTTCAAAGAATTAGTGGTCAGAAGCAAAGACAAGTGATCATTTTGGATAAAACCATTTCAATTAAGTGTAACGTGGGTGCGCAAGGGATGTCTCGAGTCTAGCAAGAAGAGAAAAAAGACTTATATTAAAAGTTAGGTATTTAACCACTATGTCCAAAATGGACTACAACGACAAATGTTCGGGAAGGACTTAGGTGAAAGAAAAGTACTAGACCCTACGAAGGTTGACTCAAAAGACTATTTTAAAGATAGGTAGCCCCCGGTCTAGCCGCTCTTTCTTTGTTGAACCATGCATCTATTCTTCGACGCCGGAGACGGGAGCTATTGCGAGATCTTTCCATCGGATTTCCTTGGCAATCTCTTTCTTAATCCAAACACTTTCATCGCTGCGATGGCCGATTCACCGACCTCACAAGGGGGCGAGTCAAATTCCATTATGCCCACAAGGCTTGAACCACCAAACTCGATCATGTTGACACTCATGTTGTTAGGGAGCGGGTTATTGATAGTATTAGGCCCTTCGTGCATCTCTAACCTCCCTTGCTCAATCAACCCTTGAATGGCCTTTTTCAGGGGGACGCAATCATCCGTCAGGTGCCCATGGTACTGATGAAAGGCACAATGCTTGGAGGTATCCAAAGGAGCGTTGGGGTTTCTTGGCTGATAATTATCCAAAGGCCGGAGCAAACCTTCTTTTACCAATCCTCTAAAGATATCACTTAAAGGCATCCCAAGGTTTCTCAAGTCTTGGAGCTGGGATCTGGATGCATCAGGTTTCTTGGGAACAAAGGAAGTGGCATTGTTACAGTCCTGTCCCGCGTAGCCGATCGCCTCTTTGCCTTTAGAGAAAGCGAGAGTAGTGTTGGAGGGAGGAGCCCGATATCTGTAGGCGGGTGCGGCAGTCGGCTGCTGATTGTAAGCCTTTTCAAACTTAGCCCCGGAATTAACCATTGCACGCAAGTCAGCATAGGGGAAGTGGCTGAGGGAAGCTCTCAAATGCGGCTTCAAGCATGACTGAAAGATGTCTAACTGCTCCTCGTCAGAGGGAGGAATGGCCATTTCACTGAGCTTCAGGTTCCACCTTCTATAGAAATCCCCAATATTCTCATCAGCGCCGCACCGTTGTCTGCGGAGTCAACTCGTTTGTTTCCCATTCCAAGTTGGCTTTATACTTATACGTGAAAGTACTTGTAACCTGTTCCCAAGTAGCCCTAGCTTCAGGCTGCAATCGGAAAAACCATTTCAAAGCCCCCGACTTCAAAGAGAGACTGAAGTAGTCAGCCAACTGCTGGTTTGTGCATCCCTTAGCTTTCATTGCCAAAGTGTAGGTGTCCAAGTGAGTTTTAGGGCACGCACTTCCATCAAACAGTTCGAGAGTGGGCATCACAAACTTGTGAGGCAGGGGGACAATCGAGTCGGGATCTGTAGGCCGAAGAGCAGTGTTCTTTTTGGCGGTCAATTCAGCAATCTGTGCTTTCATTTCCTTGTGTTGCTCCATAAACCAAGCCAATTGGGGATCCAAAGGTGGAGCGGGAATTCCTGAGCCGATATTTGAGCTAGGAAGAGGACTAGCTGTTGGTGGTGCATTGGTGGAAGGAATACCATATCCCGGAGCATAGGTGAAAACCTGTCCTTGGCCCAAATTTCCCTGGGGAGTGTAGGTAGGAGCTTGGGCAAAGGGATAGAATCCAGCTGACTTCTTTGTTGGCTTCCAATCGGCGGGGAAGATGGAGGCAGATCTCGAGGTAGCCGAGATGGCTTGGATTTCCGGAGTGAGACCCATAAGTAGGCTTAAGTGCGGGCCGTCCCCTGGTTGTTGAATTGCATGGTGGTTGTGGCGAGGATGCATAACCGAGAGGATATTGTGGTCCTGGTGATTCCGATGAAACCGGGATGGGGGCTTGGTAACCCATTGAATCCCGAGTGAGAAATGGGTTTGCGGAAGCCGTGTGGGGAGCAGCTAAGCTAGCATCATTCCGAGTGAGGGGCTCGACCGCTGCCCCGAACCAAACCGTGGTGGCATTCCAAACCGTTCTTTGCGAAAGTCCGGATTGATTGGTCCCAAACCGAGGCGGGATCCCAATTTCTTTGTGTGGCATTAGGGGTATCCCCAACCATGGGAAGGCATTCCGTGCGGACTTTGTCCCCACCGAGGCATTGCGAATTGGCTCGTCCCGTCAGCCGCACGGATCCAAAGTGGTCTGCAGGTTGGGGAGCCCGACCTAGAGATCGAGGAGTATGGGCTCGTGGTAGTAC
This sequence comes from Adenophora triphylla var. japonica, assembly GCA_022495995.1. Lineage (NCBI taxonomy): Eukaryota > Viridiplantae > Streptophyta > Magnoliopsida > Asterales > Campanulaceae > Adenophora > Adenophora triphylla. The sequence continues at coordinate 127,073 of JAFEMH010003316.1, forward strand.
CGTGGGAGGTCGGTGGTGGCATCCCGGGAGTAGTCGGGTTGACCAAGAGCGGGATTGAGGTCTTCCTCTTCTTCCACGTGAAGGTGCCATCGGGTTGAGACGGCGGCCAATCCATGGCTTTTGATAGCCTCCACAAGGCCGTTCAACCGTGCTTCCCTGGCGCACTCTCATCTGTTCGGCTAGGCCGATTCCACTGCGTTGTTCTGGCTCCGAGGAGTCCCGGAGGCGGAGTGACGTTGTCCCCATCGTTACCGGGCGATGCGGACATTCTCAAATTCGGAGTCGGAACAGACGGTGAAGCCGACGATGCGCTGACTCTTCCCAACCGATTAAACGGTGACCCAAAGGCTCCGAAACCAACCTTTGTGAGGAGCTGCGGGGGAAAGACACGAGGGTTCAGATGTATGGGAATTGAAGGAGGGTAGGTGTTTGGGCTTTAGGCTCATGCAACATGAGATTATTTGTTCACGTTTACTTAAAACATGTTTTATTAACCTAATCGGTTGGAAAAGATTGCTCTTCTTTTTTTTTTCGCAAACTACTCTGGATCCTGGATCAGTGGGCCCCGTCATTACGTCTATAAGCCCCTCGTATTCCACCCGTATTTCGACCTCCCGGGGTGGACAGCCCGGGCGAGGGTCCTATAGGGCAAGCGGGTCCCACCGACCGAAAGAAAACGATCCTAAAAGTCTCGGCGGGTAATCGAGTCTTAACAAGCATTCGATGTAAATTACGGACAAAGCCGACGTCGAAAGTCAAGATCATGTCCCGAGGGCTCGACGAAAAGCTCGGCATGATTTGACCGATAAGCGTCCACAATTGATCTTGACTTGTCGTCGCTTAAGCCGTAATTGGGCATGGAATAATCATTAATCCTTGATGACTCGGTGTCAATGCTTTGGGAGTCGTTGTATAATTTGTGCCGATCGGAGCCGAAGTCAAGGCGCCGGTCAATATCTTGGTCAAAGTCTGCGGCGGAAAACCGGCAGAACTTCGACTGATTAGGGTCCCCGAAAGATATTGAGTCGGTATGCCGACAAAGGCTTGAAAGGAAAGGTCTATACACAGACAGGGCATGACACAAACCCGGACTAAAAACCAACCGGGTCTCTGACAAAGTGTGTCACGGACAAGTGCATGGTCGACACAAGGCTCCATGGGATGTTTGGGTAGTCCTGTGCTCGTCCGAGAGGCGTAATAAGACCAAACGGACCGCGACAAGGATTTCCCCGGGTTAGGGACGTAGTGTGCAGTGTACGGTCACGTGCGCGTAGTGTGCAAGCAATCTATCTTCTTTTTCTGAGTAAAATAGAGATTTTTTATGTGTCTTAAAAGGCATGATGCATGATTTTTTTTTTTTGAAAATTTTCTCTTCTTTTTTTTTTTGAAATTTTTTTTTTGAAAATTTTTTTTGAAAATTAATGAACACATAAGCACATAATCACAAAAATTCCAACAGTTAGGGACATGATTTCCGACAGTCAAAATTTTGACTTTTTCCGAGGCGGCCAAAACAAACACGAAAATGTGCAAAAATCAACACACACAAAACAAAGGATTTCAAATGTCGGGACGGAAGCTTGACCCTCAAAAGTTTTTCTCTTTTTTTTTGAAAAGATAAAACTTGTTTGTCCCCAGCAGAGTCGCCACTGTGATGATGTGTCGCCATTTCGCGGGAAAAAATTCGATTTTTCGCGTTTCTTTGAAAAAAACAAATAAAACCCGGGAAAAAGAACGGAGTCGCCACGCCATTTTTGTTTTAAGGGCCAAAACTTTGAAAAAAGCCCGAGATCAGAAATTTGGGTTCGGAGGTCATGTTACACGCCGGGAAGGACGTTAGTGTGCACCCGAAATGCCTCGTAAAACGAGTCTTCCAAGCTGAAAATCATTTGTGTGTGTGTGTGTTTTGGCCAAAATAATTTGAAACTCAGAAAAGTAAAAATTGGGATATCCTTTTAAGACTTTAAACTGATCCCATGATTTTTTGGAAGATTTTTGGATTGAGATTTGGTACTCAAAAGACCTTTTGAAGTTGAGAGCCACTTCTGCCAGAGTGAAAAAGGCAGTGGACCTTTGATTTTGAAATGGATTCAAGGATCTTAAAACTTCATAATCTGGATAAACTCAGAAAATGAAAGTTGTTCCAGACACCTTATATAAGATTTGTACGAAGGAATTTTCCATTTTGGAGAAGATTTGAGGGGTCAAAACCTTCTGGAAACCTTAGATATGAGATCTGGATTCCCAGAAGCTGATGAACTAGCCTCTGAAAGAAAATTTGAAAAGAGGAGTTTTACTCACCCAAAAAATAAAGTAAAAATATGTATAGAAATACCTGGATGTTGGATACAAAAAGTGTTTTGTAGTCAACACCAAATTTCACATTTATCTGTGTCCAAAAAATTAGACCATGGACTGAGGTCTGAGGAAATTGCTACTGGACAGCAACTTCTCAAGAAAGAAAATATGATTTTAAAGGGGGTTTTGCATCCATGCTTGTCCCCATTTCCCTAGGTTTTGGTTAGTGATCACTTGACATTTTAGTGGTGAATCAACTATACCAAACCATCCTTGGGGTACATTAGAACTAAACACTTCATTTGCTTGGGGAGGGGAATTTTGTAAAGATGAATTTAAAGAGAAAAATCAATTTAGAGATTTAAAATGTAGACCATTTGAGATGGTCATTCATGAAGATGAACTTCAAGATGACCATCTTGGGTCAAAACTTAAGTTAAACTAGACATCAAGTAGATCCAAGTAAGAAGAACAAGATGAACAAGAAGTTAAAAGAGAATTTTAGGGTTTTGAGAAGGAGGGCTTTACCAATGGTGACACCCTATCTTCCTAGGCTTGGAATTTGACTTGAGGAGTATCAAGATTTGGTGCTTGGATTTGTGTTTGAGTTTGATTTGAGGCTTGAATGTGCTTAGGGTTTGATGATAGAGTTGGTCAAAGAGAAAACAAGTAGATAACACTTAAGTCCTCTATGTTTTCTCTCTAATCCTCCTCTTTGGTGGTGGTTTAAGCTTGAGCTTGTGTGTGTTTAAGGATGATTTGAGAGTGTTTGGAGTGGGATTGGGAAATATTCAAGAGAAAATGGTGGCAATCTAAGGATTCCCACCGTTTTCTCTCTATATTTCGCCAGTTTCGTTGCTTTGTGATCCAATTGTGTTATGTAAACCGAGAGAGGAGGGTTCAATTTATAGAACACCGTGAGAAACAATCATATCCGCGCGGAGGGTCCTCATTGGCGTGCACCGTTCATCTACTCATCGGCTTTTGGACAGAGGAATAATCTTTTTAAAATTCAAACTGGAACTGTTTTTCAACTTACCAATTCGGGTTTTTTCCATTTCTTTTGCTTTTTAGGATTCCTTTCCTTGTTTATCTTTAAATGGCAATGCCCACTTTACCCTTGCTTTGTTAGAAAGGTTAGGGTTTGTTAGAAATGTTAGAAATGTTAAAACTTTCGTTAATTTTTTAACGAAAATACTAACAAACTCAAATTGGAGCACTTACACTTTCCCATAGCGAGAAAGAAGTGTGCAAGAATACCGGGTCAGCGGCTTTTCAGTGCAGAAAACCTTAGGCAGAATCGTCAGTTTTGAGTCAGAATGGCAGATTTGACAGAAAGCAGTGAGGGTGCAGGAAGTCAGATGATTAGGAAGGAAGAGTTAGTCCTGGCTTTGGAAAATGCCCATAAGGCTCATGAGGAACAACAAGCCATGCTTGTCGATGCGCTCCGTCGTCATGGGGTTCAGATAGTGGTCGAGCCCAACGGTTCCCTGGTTATGGTAGAAGATGAGACTCCGCAAGTAGCCATCTCAGCTCCCCCAGCCTATAACCAATACCTTCCTCCATCCACATATGATCCCTTGTCAAGGACCACTTCTCCTCGGTCCTTTCCAACATCCCAGCTCATCCGGGCTCCATCGCCCTCAGCTCCTCAGAACGGATTGGGCTTCACCCCGCCTGTCTCTCAGTTCCAGCAATACCTGCCAGTTTATGCTCCGGCTTCGCATAATCAATTTGAGTTATGTGGCTATGTTCTGAAGCCCATGTACCCACCTGAATGCAGTCATGAGTTGCCAAAAGAAAATCTGGATGATTCAAGTTTCCAGCTGTCACCTACCGGACTTAATGAATTCAGCCGTCAGTTTCACCAGTTTGCTACTGTGGTTCCCTCCGCCGATAAAAGTCCTGTTGCGATTTACAGTAACTCAAGAGTCCCCGTTGACCCCCATGTGGCAATATTGATGGATCAAGTGAAACAAATGCAAGAGAAGTTTGACCTCATGATGAGTATCAATTCTCCCTTGACCCAAGACGTCGAACCAGGCAAGTAAATGACTCCACCAAGCATAACCCAATGCCACTAAAGACCAAACAAAGAACCGTACCCATATCAGCACCAGTTCCTCACTAAGGAAAGAATGTCGTAGCCTCCTTCAGCCAAATCCAACAATGGAACCAATTGGACAATGAAAATCCGAGTCTTGAGAACAACAATGTCTCCCGAAAACTCCGCTCCCTTCATTCCGACAATGCGGAGAAGCCTTTAAGCAAGATTCTGGAAGAGCTGATGAAAGAAAAGCTGATAAAGCCACTGGAGAATTGGAAGCCCAAGAACCCCAACGTTCGGGTGGATGAGTCTAAGCATTGTCTTTTCCATCAATACCCTGGGCACGACACCGATGATTGCACCTATTTGAGGCGTGAGATCCAGAAATTGATAGAAAAAGGGAAGCTCGAGAACCTCCATGGGCCAAAAACAGAAAGTTATGGTAAGAGGTCAATCCAGGAAGTGCAAGGTCAGAAACGTCAGCTTGATGATTTTGGGATGCCCATGAGCAAAGTTTTCGATGATTTGGTGAAACGAGGCCTTCTTACATCTCTCGAGAATTATAAGCCAAGAAACCCCAGTAGAGTTGACAGGACCAAGTTCTGCGAGTACCACAAGCATTTTGGTCATGTGACAGACAAGTGTGTGGATCTGAAGAAAGAAATTCAGTGGCTGATCTACGAAGGAAAGCTCAAGCTCCCTGGCAGTCCAACCAGCGAAGAGTAGCTAGTGTAGGGATTACCTATCCTTGAGTAAAAAAATATATATATAGTCTCTCAGTCAACCTTCGTAGGTTCTAGTACTTTTCTTTTTCAATCAAGTCCTCCACGGACATTGTAATTAATCTTTAATTTTCTATAAAAGAGTCTTCTTCTTTTCTTACTAGACTTAAGACATTATTTGCACACCTACATTACATTTAATGAAATGGTTTTATTTTAGATGATCACTTGCATTGCTCAACAAATAATCTCTCGAAATAATTCACGTTTCGGTTAATCAGTGTGAGAAAGTCAACTAATGTCTTCCCCATACACTTTCCTTACCTCACAAAAAGTCTTCATCAAGCCATACACCTCCCAATCATGTCCCCACCTTCATCTTGACCAAGTCAACGACGGCGGCAACATCAAGGGACAACAAAAGGCCACTCAGCTTCGAAAGATTGACCCCGTGTCGACAACAACCTAGGAGCCTGCCTTCGACCTCAAGGATGTCAAGAAAAATTCAAGCAGGGGCTTGCCTTGGCCCTCAAGTGCTTCAGAAAATAAAAAAAATCTCAGTGCAAAAAGAGTAATACCCAGTTAGGCTGAAAATCCCAAAAAAGGGCAGTCTAGGCAAAAAACAGGGTTGCACATAAAAAAAAAAGAAGAAGAAAAAATCTTAGTGCAAAAAGAGTAATGCCCGGCTAGGCTGAAAATCTCAAAAAGGGGGCAGTCTAGGCAAAAAACAGGGTTGCACATATATATAAAAAAAATGAGGCCAAGGACCCAGCACCGCCAATCAAAAGCTTGACGGACAGGCAAAAATCAAAGCTCAGAGAATGAAAGTTGTCGATAACAATGGGGCGATCGAAGCAAAGCCAGAAGCATTTCATAAGCCTGTAGGCACGTGCAAATCCTTTCTCCCCTAATGAAAGAGGAAGCAATCAGAAACAGCCGTCCAAGAATGACTTGATCAAGGAATCATCCCGAGGCCCACGCCTCATCATCCAGTCTTCTCATCCAAACCTTTCCACTAAAGGAACCACAAATCCCATTTCCCCAAAACAGTCCGGCCAAAGCCGAACTACGGCGACCTGAGCTCCTCACAATGAGGGGAACGTAGGCAACCAGAAATGGTCCGGTCATAAACACATTCAAATTCCCGAAAATTCGGTCTCATCAGTGGCCTCTTCCATAAGCATATCCAAATTCCTGAAAACCCGGTCTCATCAAATGACCTCTCCCATAGACACAGTCAGATTCCAGAAAACCCGGTCTCATTAATGACCTCCCTATACACAAACCTTTCTTTCACACCAGCCAACCTTGATCCGCGACACTGATTGACTTTCTCCTCATGATTAATAAGAATATTTTTCTTCATATCGAGATTAATGGTTGAATAACCCGAACATCAATAAAGGGTTTTAATCAATCTCGTGATCATTGTAAATAAAACAAGTTTTCAGATGTCTTGACAAGTCTTCCTTTTCTACATCTCAGGAAAAATAGTGCTAAACACTGATTTTCCGTCGCCAGGGCTTCCATACACTTTTACAAACCTTTCTACGCTTATACTCTCCCAAAAGAGTCAAACCCAAAGCGAGTTTTGTGCCTACATCGAATAAGGCCATCGGAATAACACAAAATCGGGATCTATTCCCACCTTTTGAAAAATATGCCCCTGCATGTATTTCTGAGAATCTTTTCTTTCACATCTTCTTAAGGTTGACTGAGCGACTAAAGGAAATAAGAAAGTAAGTACGAAAGGATAGGTCTTCCCTCTTCTCGCTACAATTCGCATTAGGGTTGCCTTGAAACTCTTCAAGTCTCGGGGCTTTGCCAAGCCATTTCTTTAGACCGGGGCTTCTTTAGTCATTTTTGGGGTTCGCATCGGGTTCTTCACTAGGTCCCTAGATGGATTCAGCTTTGTTCGTATCAACCTCGTGGATCACTTCCGCCGTACTCAATCATATTGGGATTTTCGCTAGGTCATCGATTGGGGCTTCATTAAGTCACTTCTTCAAAACCTAAGACTTCGCCTCGCTCACCATCCAACCGGGCTTTGCACAAATAAAGGATCTTTCATGGGGCTTTGCAGAAAGTTCTTCCTCAGACCGGGGCTCCGATGAGTTGCATCTATCCCTAGAAGAGAGGTTTGGTCACTTCGACATCTGCTTTAGTCTTTGGTTGTAAAAGCCTATCGATATCAACTTCAAATGCCAGAATGTGAGAAAGGAACATTCATCGAGACCCGAGTTTTAAAAAACCGGGCCTCATTTCAAGAGGGAATCCTAGTCCACGTTGACAACATCTCAAAGAATAACAGCGGTTCAGCCGCACCCAAGGGATACAACCCCACCGCTCGAAACCCATCTTAAACACATTCCATATGTACATCCGCACTGTAGCCTCTACCATTGTTTCCAAGAAAAAATCACCCCTAGGCTTAAGTAACGTGCCAATTGCTAATAATACATTTTCTCCCCAAAAGCGCTTTGTTACTTCCGTTATAACAAGATAACACCAGCATACGCTTCGATTGTCAAAAATCCAACTTTAGCTACCTCTATCACATTGAGAAGTATGCTCAAGTTTTCCAGCTATAGCCGCCTATCTACTCGATAGTGACGTAAGCTTTAGCCTCCTCAAAGCGACGACCTCAACTAATCGTTAAAACCTCAAGAATCGTAGACATCGTTCCTAACTGTCTAGATGAAGCTTGAACTACGATCAAGGCTTGATTCCTCCGGGATACGTAGGTAGCCTTTCATAAAAGGTTCAGCCATCCGACCACTTTGGTCACCTTTTCTTTCCCCGATGGTGCGTAAGCTTTTGGCACATTCCTAGTAGGATTGGTTGTTTGACCTCCTAGGTCACCCCGTTTCCATCCTTATAGGAAGGGACCAAATATCTCTTTGCCATCGTCCCAAGGAGGCCATGCAGGTGACCTCTTTTAGTCACCCAATTCCAACCTCGTGTCCGCAATTCCATTCCGGGCCTAAGGGCAATGAAAAGCACAGCTTACTAAGTAGCCGCGACATAACAAGCCAAGTCGCGCGACATAACAAGCCACATCGTACATCGGACATCACGCAGATATCGGCTTTCCTGTGGCAATCCCCGACATGTCAATAGCTGCAAATGCCATCCATCCACTTCTCAAATGCATAAGGGAGGGTTCATTTACCCCATGTACACCCATTGCATTCATATTCAAGCCAAAAATCCATTCAAGTCATTCAATTCAAGCCAAATACCATACCATTGTCATTTCATAAGTGCATGCAACAAAAGGCTAACAATGTACATACAAAATAAAATAGGCAAAGTCTAAAAAGGTGTGCATAGCAAAATGTGTCTTCCCAAAAAGGGGTACAATAACCAAAAAAAGTCATAAATATCTAGGGGGGAACGGGGCTACTCTGAGTCATCTCCATCATCCTCTCCATCATCATCCTCTCCATCATCTTCATCCTCGTCGTCATCCTCAACCTCCTCGGGCTCATCGTCGGGATCGTCAGAAGGTGCCTCATAGGCTATGGTCTCCGTGCGATAATAATCATCAAGCTCAGTGATAATAGTAGAGTCAAGCTCATAGTCTCATGGCCTGCCTTCAGCCTCCTCATCTCCATCCTCATCATCATCATCAATCTCACGGGTCTCGTGAAGAGGCACATTTGGCCTCTTCGTCCGAGGCGCCGGCCCACTAATGCCTCCGCCGGTACCCACGTCATCGTAGCGCTCTTCTTCCTTCTCGGTTGGGCCGTGAGAGATATCGATCGAACCCCGTGATCGGCACGATTCTTCCAAAAGCTCATACCTTCTCGGAGCTTCGCTAATCATGCCCACGCGCGCCGTATAAGCCCCGGTCAAGTGCCTATAAGCCCGAGCCGACACTGCTACAAGGCATAATAAGTGTCGAATGCAATTCTTGATAATGTAAAAGAGATGCAATCAATCCAAAAGACGTAAGGAACAAGACTTACGTATCTAGAACCTCTCGGGAGAACCAGACGAGGATGAGTCTCGTGACATATCGATATGAGCTCGCCACGCGACCGCCACCCCGGGTAATCAATGAAGGCCTGGGCAAAGGAGGTCTAGCTACATAGCGGCCGAGGGTCCCGCGCCCGAGCACCATAGCCAACCCCCCCGGGTCTGGGACTCAAGATGTCTATCCACGTACAAAGTGTAATCCCCATCCCGTGTGAAGAGATGTGCCGCCATGCCTACGATCAAAGCATCCACATTCGCCAACCGGCGAGGCAAACACATCCTAGCCGAGGATCATCAGTGATCCGAGCATGCCTTTTGGGCCCACGTTGTCTGACACTCTCTCTCCTAAGTACAAGGCATCTCCTGACAAACCTGAGCAAGCGCCTTGCGACACTCTGCCGTCAAGCAAAGCATGATCCAAATCCAAGTCGCCATAACGGCTGCTGTGGAATAAACTCAGCCTGTGGAATCCTCTCTCAGCACGGCGGTGTACATGATACGAGGCCGTAATCCCGCACCTCGAACCTCCTGTCCTAGTCTGTCTCCCGGCACTCTTCGTCCACCGTCCGAGAGCAGAAAAGTGGTGGCAGGAAACTCATCCTCAGTATCTGCCACTCATAATGTGCCTAAAATACTCGAAGGCCCAAGCCTCGAAAAGAAGAAGAAGAAGTCAAAACAAGGAAAAAGGATAGAATGAAATGCGCAAAAGAAAAGAGGTCAAGATGAGAGAATACCTCAAAAGCCGATGACAAAGAAGTAAAATACTTCGCCCTCCCTCTACTGACGTCATCTAGAGCCAAATACATCTCGGCTAAACCATCCTCACCCCAGATAAATTCCCACAAAGATCCCGCAGCTCTCAAAAGCTCCAAAGAAGGAAATCAAGGCAAAAGATGCGCCAGCGAACAAAGATGTCGAGAAGCCTACCCATACAAAAGCCCTCGCTAATCTCTCGCCTCACTGCCTCTCAACAGTGGTCATCAACGACAATGTAGTCCCCGTGCACGCTCCCCCAACCAAGCCATGTAGCTCCCCCAACTCATATCCATTCCCCTTCTTGCTCCGGGGAACGAAACCAAGTAAGCCCATAAAATCGGCACGCACAGTCTGGGCTCAACTCCCCTGCAGCTCCTCTATGTAGAGCGGCTCATCCGTAAAGGGCAGCTCCCGCGATGATCGCAAATCCAGCCAGTGTGACCATCGTCTCACCCCAAGAGAAGTGAAATGAATGAGTGGTCTCCCACCAAAACTCTCTAAAGGCCCTCACCAAATCTACACTCCTCTGAGTGCCTCCAATGGCTTTCGCCATCTCAAAGAATTGCCCTAGCCCAGCAGCGTAAATCATGCCCTTAGGCGAGTCCATCTCGCTTCCTCGGCTACCCGACAAGCTCTCCCATAGCCTGCCAATCACCTCAGGGGAGCCACGGGTGCGCAATCCCTGCACGAAAACATGGCACAAATATGAATATTTCGCGCTATTTCTTGAAATCATCTCAAATGAAAAATAGGTCAAAATCTATCATTGAAAGAGCATGCATACTAGTATCACATTTCCTAGGTCAATCTATGTTCACATGCCAGTTCATGTCAATTCATCTGAAAAATCCAGTTCAAATTGATTTCACCCAAATCGAAAATTTTTCAAAAAAAAACCTAGGTTTCTTACCTCATCCTTCTTCCTGGCATCCGAGGTATGCTCATCGAGTTGTGGGTAGAAATCCCCTCTTCGTGCTTCCTAAGAAAGGGCCTTTGATTCCTCTCTGCACCCCTTCCTTCGAGTAGCTAATTCGCGTGTTGAGGAGCCCTTTGCCTGAATAGAGCCTAGGAGGCATTTTCCAATTTGAATCGAACTAAAGTTGTTTGATTTCTCTAGATCCCTCTCAAATCTCCCTCGATATTGCTCTCTTCTCGCCGTCGCCTCCCTCTCAATTTCAAGTCTAATTGAATTTCAAAATGGCGACTGTGCGATTTTTAATGAATCTGTCCACAGGGCCTATTATGTCGTGCGACATACTAAGCCCCTGTGGCTGATTTTTACAATTTTTCCCCTGAAGGCTCCATTTTACAAATTTTGTCCCCCATAGGCCTGTTTTTCCCTTTGTGCCCCTGGCATTTCTAATCATGTTCAACCAAATTTTCCCTCCAGTGACCCCGAGGCCTATTTTTACAAATTTACCTCTGTGACTCATTTTATTTACCCTTGGCATTTTCAATTCTATTTTCAAATAATCGGGTACGTCCCGTTGCTTTATAAAAAATTATCGGGTACGTCCCATTTTCTTTACAAAAATTATCCGGGTACGTCCCACTTTTCTTTACAAAATTTATTCGGGTACGTCCCATTTTCTTTACAAAAATTATCCGGGTACGTCTCACTTTTCTTTACAAAAACTATTGATTCCTTCCTACTTCTTTATAAAATTCATCTTGCGATCTCCGTTATTCCAGATTGAAGGAATAACATTTCGCTCTCTTTCGATCTCCGTTATTCCAAGGTGAAGGAATAACATTTCGACCTTTTTCGCGATCTCCGTTATTCCAAGGTGAAGGAATAACATTTCGCTCTCTCTTTCGATCTCCGTTATTCCAAGGTGAAGGAATAACATTTCGACCTTTTTCGCGATCTCCGTTATTCCAGATTAAAGGAATAACATTTCGCTCTTTTTCGATCTCCGTTATTCCAAGGTGAAGGAATAACATTTCGACTTTTTTCGCTTTATTTCGATCTCCGTTATTCCAAGGTGAAGGAATAACATTTCGACTTTTTTCGCTTTATTTCGATCTCCGTTATTCCAAAGTGAAGGAATAACATTTCGACTTTTTTCGCTCTCTTTCAATCTCCGTTATTCCAAGGTGAAGGAATAACATTTCGACCTTTTTTGCGATCTCCGTTATTCCAGATTAAAGGAATAACATTTCGCTCTTTTTCGATCTCCGTTATTCCAAGGTGAAGGAATAACACTTCGACTTTTTTTGCTTTATTTCGATCTCCGTTATTCCAAGATTGAAGGAATAACATTTCGCTCTCTTTTGATCTCCGTTATTCCAAGGTGAAGGAATAACATTTCGACCTTTTTCGCGATCTCCGTTATTCCAGATTAAAGGAATAACATTTCGCTCTTTTTCGATCTCCGTTATTCCAAGGTGAAGGAATAACATTTCGACTTTTTTCGCTTTATTTTGATCTCCGTTATTCCCAGGTGAAGGAATAACATTTCGACTTTTTTCGCTTTATTTCGATCTCCGTTATTCCAAAGTGAAGGAATAACATTTCGACTTTTTTCGCTCTCTTTCGATCTCCGTTATTCCAAGGTGAAGGAATAACATTTCGACCTTTTTCGCGATCTCCGTTATTCCAAGGTGAAGGAATAACATTTCGCTCTCTCTTTCGATCTCCGTTATTCCAAGGTGAAGGAATAACATTTCGACCTTTTTCGCGATCTCCGTTATTCCAGATTAAAGGAATAACATTTCGCTCTTTTTCTATCTCCGTTATTCCAAGGTGAAGGAATAACATTTCGACTTTTTTCGCTTTATTTCGATCTCCGTTATTCCAAGGTGAAGGAATAACATTTCGGCTTTTTTCGCTTTATTTCGATCTCCGTTATTCCAAAGTGAAGGAATAATATTTCGACTTTTTTCGCTCTCTTTCGATCTCCGTTATTCCAAGGTGAAGGAATAACATTTCGACCTTTTTCGCGATCTCTGTTATTCCAGATTAAAGGAATAACATTTCGCTCTTTTTCGATCTCCGTTATTCCAAGGCGAAGGAATAACATTTCGACTTTTTTCGCTTTATTTCGATCTCCGTTATTCCAAGATTGAAGGAATAACATTTCGCTCTCTTTCGATCTTTGTTATTCCAAGGTGAAGGAATAACATTTCGACCTTTTTCGCGATCTCCGTTATTCCAGATTAAAGGAATAACATTTCGCTCTTTTTCGATCTCCGTTATTCCAAGGTGAAGGAATAACATTTCGACTTTTTTCGCTTTATTTCGATCTCCGTTATTCCAAGGTGAAGGAATAACATTTCGACTTTTTTCGCTCTCTTTCGATCTCCGTTATTCCAAGGTGAAGGAATAATATTTCGACCTTTTTCGCGGTCTCCGTTATTCCAGATTGAAGGAATAACATTTCGCTCTCTTTCGATCTCCGTTATTCCAAGGTGAAGGAATAACATTTCGACCTTTTTCGCGATCTCTGTTATTCCAGATTGAAGGAATAACATTTCACTCTCTTTCGATCTCCGTTATTCCAAGGTGAAGGAATAACATTTCGACTCAGTAAAAGCTCGAACTACGACCTGGCTTGATTCCCCCGGGATACGTAGGTAGCCTTTCATAAAAGGTCCAGCCACTCGACCAACTTGGTCACCCAATCCGTCTCGGCATTCGCCAGATTGGATCCTTTTCTATCGACAACCCCACTCGCCCTGCAAGTGACGTTGCCGAGGGGCTTCTGTAAGTACCCAAATCTGGCTCATGCCTTCCGGTTAATTTTCCCGGCAATTCCGGTAATTTTTCCGATAATTCCCCGGACTTTTCCTACAGTTCCGAAACAATTTCAGAACTGTTCCAAGCCTTTTAAGGGCTGAAGGGAATGCTTGGTGATTAACAAACACGTTTTTCTTAATCCCAAAACCCTTCTAGAAGACTGCCACCTTGCATGTTTCTAGAAGAATCTGGAAGTGGCTACTTATGTCGTGCGACATAATAGGCCATGAAGACTTCTAGAAGCTTGCCACCTTGCATGTTTCTAGAAGAATCTGGAAATGGCTACTTATGTCGTGCGACATAATAGGCCATGAAGACTTCTAGAAGCTTGCCACCTTGCATGTTTCTAGAAGAATCTGGAAATGGCTACTTATGTCGTGCGACATAATAGGCCATGAAAACTTCTAGAAGATTGCCACCTTGCATGTTTATAGAAGGAAAACGGTTATGGCTTGTTATGTCGTGCGACATAACAAGCCCATGCAGGCAGCCTATAAATAGAGGCCTTCACCTCTCATTTGAGGCACCTCTCCTTCACCCCTCGCCCCTCTATAGGAAATACGCCGTAAGCCTCCCCTCTCCTCACATACCTCCCAAACCACACTAATCCTCCCAAATCAATCCCACACATACTTCCCACACACACACTTTACACACACATCAAGAACCAAAGGTTCTCAAGGAGCTAAGGCTTAATTTCAGTCCCCAGAAGTTGCTGTTTTGAAGGCCCCTATATCTAACTTGATATAGGGAGTCGTGGTCTTCAAGGGTAACGATTTTCTACCCTTTTCCTTTCCCTATCTTCATTATACATGAAATCTATATGCTAAATATGTTAATAATGATGTATCTTGATTAAAGTTGCATGCTTTAGCTTCATATTTCATAGATCCACATCTGATTTCATCACATTTCATGTAAAAGCCTCGGCTTGACTTGGTTTTGCATGAACACTCGAGATGAGTGTGGATCCCTCATATCCACACCTCTCAAGTGTTCATTACTGAAATACTAGCTCCCTGAGACCTATTGGTGAAGTAACTTGGCTATTTTAAGGCCTTGTTACCTCTGTAGATCTCAGCTGCTGAAGACTCTGCAAAGTGGCTAGTTATGTCACGCGACATAGGCAGCCTATGTCACGCGACAAACATAGCCAGTTAGCAGAAACTTCCTATTTTCAAGCTATAATCTGATGTTAACCCCCATCATGCTATAATCTGATGTTTATCTGCAATTTAGATAATATCTATGTACATAAAATGCCATCTTTTCATTAAAATATCATTTTCATACATAAAGGTGCATCCTTTGCACCTAAATCCTATTTTCATGCATTAAAATCATTCTTTTTGCACTAAAAATTGCATCATTTGCATTCAAAATCCCCTTTCACATTAAAGATGCATTCTTTGCACCCAAAAACTCATTTTCATACTTAAAAATGCATACTTTGCCATTAAAAAACCATTCCTTGCCATTTTCATGCATCATTTGTACATTAAATGCTATTTTCCAACATAAAAATGCATTCTTTGCACAAAATCATTTCTTTACATAAAAAAGCATCCATTTGCAATCAAAAAACATCCTTTGCAACTTAAAAATGTCATATTTTCACTAAAGTGTCATTTTTATCATGCATTCCCCCAGGTCCCCATTAGTAACCTTGGAACGGACCGGTGTAAAGGTCTTATCTTTACATCGTTCCTTCCATTAAAGGTTCCATAATTTCTTTAGAAAGGGACAACCTTGAACCCTATATCTCCGATTATCGCTTAAGACGAGTATGAAGCATTTATATGAGCTTGACCGTCTCAAAGCGTAGGATTGATGGGCTAAGGACATTTCTTCCTAAAGAACCTCATCTTTGACTATAAAGGGAGTCATTCTCTCGATCACGCAAGTCCCGAGGTTAAAAATGCGATGATCACAAGTCCAAGATAAGGACGGGATCATAATCCCGAATACATAAAATCCAAGAAATCCCGAGCGACAACCAATAAATGGTTTGTACGTCCGGAAGACAACTTGGGACATTCCCTCCCCCTATTTTCAAACACATGCACACAAGAAAGCACGCAAGCAAGCGCAATTAATGAAATCTTGGGAGACTTGCTCCGGCAAGGCACCTTGGGTGAACGACGATCCGTTCTTCCCAAGGGGTAACTTAACCTCCGAACCCATAAAAACCTTTTTTTCAAAGTTTTGAGGTAATCAAAATGGCGTGGCGACTCCATTTTTTCAAATTAAACCGGATGTCTTCAAACTCGCGTGAATCCAAAAATTTGGGCACACATTCACAGGTCTGCAGATTTCTTGGCTACGAGCCATGTAATAAAGTATTTCGCAAATACTACCGGACGACCCGAACCACCTTGAAAGGAAAATCGGTAGTGAGTGTGTCTTCAATCAGAAATGTACAAGGCTTGTTTTTGGACACTCAGAACAAGGTGTATGGTTGGGATCACCATATGATCGTCGTTGAAAGTAGGGAAGGTTGGCAATTTCCCTTCCCAGAGAGTCAAGATATGGTTGCAGACGAGCGTGTGTGGGCGGCGCCTTGGGCCGACGAGCTGAAGGAGAAGATTGACAATTTGCTGAGTCTTGGTTGGGTGTCATGGCAGGACATTGAAGCCTCTCATTGGAGATATATAAGGGTCGGAATTATGTCCAGGTCGTTGAGAGGCCCCGATCCCTTGGTGAAAATTGAAGTTGATGCTCGTTACCCAGTCTGGGTCGTTCATGACGACTCGTCCTGGGAAGAAAACTGCATAAATTGTGCTGGTGCCCGCCTTGACCATCCTGAAGAGCGTTGCAAGAACCTTGAAATGACTGGGGGTTGGGCTCTTAATATTTGCCTATTTATTCTGATAATTTGTCTTTTTGTCTCGTCGTGAAGAACTTAACCTTTTTCTCTGTTTTCACTTTATTGATCATTCTCTGGTATGTCGCCCCGGCATTTTTGAGCCCAAAGGGCATCTTGGTATAGCAATAAGTTCCCCCTGCGGCCTGGAAGGCCGTCTTCGGAATGTCTTCTTCAGCCATCTTGATTTGGTGATAGCTAGAATACGCGTCAAGAAAGCTCAAAGTCGTATGACCGATCACAGAATCGACGAGCTTGTCGATTCTGGGCAAGGGGTAACTATCTTTAGGGCACGCCAGATTTAGGTCGGTGAAATCAACGCAAAGTCTCCACTTCCCATTGGGTTTTTTGACCAGCACCACATTAGCTAGCCACGTTGTGAACCCAGCGTCCACAATAATTCCAGCACTCAATAACTTCTCGATCTCTTGCTTTATGGCGACCTCCTTCTCAGTTGAAAAAATTTTGCACCTCTGTTCCTTGAACTTCATTGTGGGATTCACTCCGAGCCTATGGACGGCTACTTCTTCTTTAATACCCTTCATATCCTCAACTCTCCAGGCAAAGACATCGAGGTTTTGTTTAAGTAGGGAGATTATCTCTTCCCTCTCCTCAGTAGATAACTGAGACCCCAGTTTGATTTTTTGCTCTGGATAGTTTGGGTTGATGATCAACTCTGTTAGCTCGTCGGTCGGCTTCATCTCAGGAGCGTCGTCTCTGAAGTCCATGGATTCAATAACAATTTCTTTAATTTTCTTCCTTGCCTCGGGGGTGAGGTCTGGAACCTCGTCTTCAATAAGCTTGTCTAGCTCGGCCCCCGATTCATGGGCGACCAAAAGTTGCGGTTCTGCAGCTTGGTCGTCTATGAATATTTCGACAAAGGCTTCTGGGTCGTCGACACACTTGATGGTGGAGACACTGGCATAAGAGGTCGTCGTTTGTTTGATAGACTTTGAGAGCTTCACAAATTGATTTGGGTTGTCTATTTCAACAGTCCGCTTTGCCTTCAGCACATGTTCCAAGAATTCTGGGGCTGTCCCCAAAACACATCCAATTCCCGACCGTGTAGGAAATTTAACTCGTTGATGAGGGACTGAAGCGACGATCCCTAAGGCAGCTTGGCCAGGTTGGCCGAGGATGGCATGGTAGTCACTGACGACATCAATCACAACAAAAGTCACTGTTCGAATGGTTCTCAACGGATGATCCCCAATATCGACTGGAAGGTCAATCTGGCCCTTTGCATCTACCCTGTGGTTGGTGAATCCCTCTAGACGACCTAAATAAGGACTTAGGCGGCTATCGGGTAGACCCATCCGCTGGTAGACATTGTAAAATAAGATATCTTTGGCCGCTCCAGTATCAATTAGAATCTGTCTCGACTCACAATTGTCGATAAAACCAGGGATGACCAGTGTTTGTTGACGGGCCAATGGATTGGCGGATAGGTCGTAGGGAAAGAAGCTTATCACATCGTTTGGGATTTTAGACTTTTGGGGAACATAGGGGGCTTTTTTCAGGTGATAGATGGCGCTTTTGATTTGATTTTTACTGGTTTCCTCAGAGATTACCAAGACCATCCTTGGTTGCCTCTCCGGAGGGCCGTCGTTAGCAGCTCGAGTGTTGGCTGCCTGACGATCCTTCCTCACGTATTCCTCAAGACGACCATCATCAATCCATATCTGAATAATTTTCTTCAAACTGAAGCACTCTTCAGTGTCATGTCCCTTATCTAGATGGTACTCACAGTATTTATTCATATTTTTCTTCCCCTTTCCATTGGGGTTCATCTTTGGCGCGGGGCCATAATCTACATTGCTCAAAATTTCGGCCCTTGACACCGTCAGGGGAGTGTATGTTTCTGGAACCTTTTCAGCTTTCACTTGCTTATTCTTCCCTTTCTCTCCAGCTTTATCCTTTTTTGACTTTGTCGTCTCGCCATCGTCGACGGACTTTCCTTCTCTTTGCAACTTTCTTTCTTCAGCCTCGGCTACGGCATATGCCTTGGCATAAAGATCCTTTCTGGATTTGGCTGGATGGACTTGCAGCTCGTAGTCCAATGTGGAATAAACAACACCATGCCTAAAACAGTTTATGATTTCTCTATCAGTTAGAACCTCGTCTATCTGATCCACCAACTTCTTAAATCTTTTGAAGTAACTCATAGAGCTTTCATTGGCTCCCTGGGATATGTTGCTGAGGTCGTTGAAAGTATTTCGACGATCTCCTGCCGTTGCAAATCTTCCCAAAAACTTTTTTCTCATCTGTTTCCACGACTCAATGCTCCCCTTAGGAAGGCCTCTAAACCATCGTAAAGCAGCGTCAGTTAGCGTGCTTGTAAGGGCTTTGCACATAACATCGTCGTGTCCTGATGCTCTTGCCACCACATACATCTGGGCTTCAAGATGTTGTATGTGATCTATGGCGCTCGTAGAGCCATCGTACTGCTTCAAGTCAGGCAACTTAAAACCTGGTTCTGGGGGTCCGGTTTCCAACATCCATGGAGCCAAAGGATTCATTGTGCCAACGTCGTCTTCTGAATCATCACTGTCTACCTTGTTTCTTTTGGTCGTCAGTTCCTCCACTTGACGCTTGAGTCTTAGAAACTCTCTCATATCGACTTCGCCTATTGGGCCGGCGGGAGGGATCCTATCGCGACGAGGTCCCCCGGGTTACGGTATTGGACCGTTGCCTCTCGGTGGGATTCGGTCGTCGTGAGATGGACCTCTCTCTCCTGTAGCTCGGCGATGGAGACGGCCTGTAGGATCTTGACAGCTCTCGTTCACGACGAGGGGGAGTACGCGTTCTTTCCCTGTGACTTGGGGCTCGTTCATTTCTTAAAGACGGGGTGTTTTGACGACCTCGTACAACCTGGTTTTGGACAGGATCATTGGCTAACGATCGACGAGGCTCACCATCTGCCTCCCCCCGTCGTTGTTGAGATGGGACTCCCTCACTTCGTCTTTGGTTGAGGTGTTCTCTTAGATCAAGTTGCGGCACAATGCGATCGTTTTCAGCGGCGGTTCCTTCACGACGACCATTATTCTCCCTCTGGTTTCTTCTTCTTCTCGACGAGACCGTGTTGTGGGATGCTTGTGGGGGCTGATCCGCGGCCATCTGTATTAGCTCGTTCTAGATTCGAAGGAGCTCGTGGAGAGCGTTGGCTCTCTCGACGAGGAAAGTTGTTCTGTCAAGATGAGGGTTTGATGGGCCACCCAAATTTCGTACATTCGCCCCCTCGGGTCTCCTCTCCAGTGGGGGTCGTCTGTGACGTTCAAGTGCTGGTCTCTTTTCTCTCCTTCTGGCCGTTTGAAGGCCTGTGTCATCAACCATCCCTTGTGACCTGGTAACCCTCATGTTAGGGTTCCTAGGTGGTGAGGGAGGTCTCGGATTTTCCTGTTGGCCTTATTGTGGGGAAGGAGGTCTGTCACCGTCTCCGGTGGATTTACTGGACGTGTGTCCGTCTGACACCATTCTACAAGCTTTTTCCGGCTGCTGTTTTGTGGTTGAAAGGTCACTGACAAATGTTTCCCGGCAATGGAACCAATCTGATGGTGCAAGAATGTGTTTTGGGCTCAGGTATTGTGTCCAGCGAATGATTGAGCTGACTTCGTGACCTGCACACCACAAGAAAGAACCGTGAAACTGCGTCGGGGGTCTTCCGGCAAGCCCCTTCAGCGTGAGAATCAGCGAATGGACTGGAAAATGGTGTAAAAATTATGGAGAGTGTTTGTATACGTAAATATGCAGAAAATGCATTACCTTTGTCCATGTTTGTGTTCCCATATTTATAGTGGATAAGGTGGCATTAGGGTTTTCATCTGAACCGTTGGATTGGGTTGCTACCAACCGTTGGATCATCTTGGTTCCCTAGGCGTACACGTGTCACGCCATGATTGCTCCGCCTATGCAAGGACACTGTGGTGTCTGACGCGGATAAGTAGTTTAGCTTATAAAGGAAAGTCAACCTGCACGTCTTTTGGCATCATTACTGCTTCTATGATTGCACGCTCAGAATGTCCCAGTGTCAGGTCTGACTTTACCCCAATATAGCTAATTAATCAAGCTTATTGAGGAAGCTAAATGAAGGGACGACCTGGAGCTGTATGTCCAGGAGGATCGTCGCTTCATTAGGACTCAATGAGTGGACGAGCGAGTCAGATCACTCAATGGCGACGACCGTCGTTCCATGTTGGAAAGGACTGGCTTGTAAAGGGAAGGCTCGTCGTTAGATGGACTGGGTCGCTCATTGGCGACGACCACCATCTGATATATCGACGGGCCATGTCTCCCAACCTTGGTGGGCTTCATTGGCCTTGTTACATTATTGGGCTCGTTGGGCCCCAACCTCGTAGGAAAGTATTGTGCTCGGCCTATCTCCAAATATTCCGTTCAATAAGAAATGTGAATTAATTGACTTACTGTTACTGAACAAGTGTTCTATAAGAATATGGAAGTAGCTCAATTAGATTTTTTTAGCTCAAAACTATAATTATGGAATTGACATAAGTTAAAGTTTAATAAATACTTTGATTAAATTATTTAAAAAGCTTAACGTATGGCACACGTTAGAACAACAGTTACTAATAAACGAGTTTAAAATCAACTAAAATTATCATACAACATAAATTCATCAAAACTAAGTATTCATTGTAAATTATACTCATTTATCCCAAAATAAATTTTCAATTTTCAGTTAAGAGACATTCTGGAAGAAAAAAAAATCAAAGTTGAGTAACTTTTAGTAACAAAGTATATGAAAAGCCTTGCTGTTTTAAGTATATAATTAAGTGTTTAGAATCAATTTTTTTTAAAAAAAAAAAAAAAATTTAATAATGCTGTATTGTAAAATGCGTATTCTATATAAGCATATAACTTGTCGAATGAAACTTCTCACTCCAGACCGAGGGGTTTGTCATAAGATGAACCACCCAAGTAACTTGCAACATCGCTAGTAACATTTCCACAACAATCTTCTGACAAGGATAAACAACGGCAAACTCGCTTAACGAGGTCTAAGGCGAAACAAAAATAAGGTTTTCCAATCCAAATATATAGGCATCAAGGGATGGTAAATTTTTTTTTTGCAAAATATCAAGTTCAAAATAGCATAAAACCTCCCTGAACTAATTAAAAACAAGATTCTAACACCAATAAAATTCAAGAAAACACAGGCACTATTGCTGCAATTTAGTCTTCTTCCTCGCCCTCATTCTCAGCAATGTTGAAGTACCTCAACTCGTAAACATTTCTGTCCTTGTTTGAAGCAATTACCCGGAGCCAATCACGAACATTGTGCTTCTTCAAGTATTTCTTGGTCAAGTACTTCAAATACCTGAAAAGAAGGCTTGATTGTTAGAAAGAGGCATCAACTGGTTTAATCCCAATTTTTTTGTTACAAGATCAAAATACATACTCATACATCATACTGCTGACTGATCTAAGAGGAGTGATAAATTAATATCATGTTAAACCTGATATCACAAGACAGGACCTGGCTCTCACAACACAGGATGCAGTTGACTCTCTCGAGAAAGTGCAAAAAAATGACACAGGTGCAAGCTAAGATGATGTATCAACTTGTCAACCCCCGAAACTTCTATTCAACTGGATTTCTTTGGGGTGCTTTCATTCAACATTCAAAAAAATCAAACACCCCCAGGGGCGAGAGCATAAAGCCCAATGCATAGACTGAAAAGATGCCTCAAAATAATCAAATAAAGCAAGGATAGTCTGCCGCACGAGCATAATTCAATTATCTGAAACAACCATCAAGTGATTGCAAATTTCGCTCATTCACCGACAAACACAAAGCATTTCTATGGTGATTGTTCTCATGCACATGCCCTGTAGAAATTCTGCAACCGACCAATCTCAACTGTCAAGGGCAAACAAGCACCAGATGTTCTTACACATGAATGAATAGAAACTCTTGTGAGCCTACAAGCAAATGCCATAACAAGTGAACCAACTACAAGCAAATGCCATACCAAGTGAACCAAAATAAGAACCTACACTAATATATGAATTTCTCAAACCAACTAAGCAGTGATACACCTTGCAATATCTTTTGGTTAATGACATAGATCACTGAGCAGCAAAAACTAGCTAGCTAGAAGTGGTGAACTATTTCAGATAGTACCAGTCTTTACTCAAATTTACCTAATTCTTCAGCTGTAAAATTATTCAGGGCAAAGTAGAGAAGACCCGAGGAGAAAGTTAATCAGTGCATACAATGGATGCCAGTAGCAGAAAGCCAGAGACAGCCCCTGACATAACATTGTGAACTTCCTAAACCACCAAATTATTATGCACCTCATAAAACAGCAGTGAGGGAATGTAACTAAAAAAAAAAACTAATAACACTTGAATCCCTCTGTTTTCTCTCGAGATAAAAGCTTCACGGAATACATAACTGCCTTTGAGTATACCCACTCTGCCAACCCGAATTAATGATCCTTACAGGTTAATGTCAAGTATGCAAAGTAAAGTACTTGTAAAAAGAGAATCTTTGAAGGAACAATCTGATAACAAAATGAGTCAGCGAATGCAACAAATGAACTACTACTTAATATCAATTTGAGACTAATGTTTAAAACAAAAAACACCCAATATACTAAATCCATTGGTAATGATCACCAAAATCTAATTAAGTAGGCGACAAAATAAAGCCTTCATCTCAAATAAATGGTCTACATTATGATTTTAACTTCTAATAGTACATCTAAATCAACAGATATGGATATAGACACTAGTAAATCACAAACCAAAAGCTTCAGTTAGACTAGTAGAAAATACTTCAAAATTGAAAAAAAATAAAAATAAAAAATCAGACATTGATAATATACCAAGTCGAGTCCATATAAAGAAAATTACAGCAGAAATCATATCTATCAACAGGCATCAAAAGTACCTCTTAGAAAAGGTAGAGTCTGATGTGACGGTGATTTTGTTCTTGTCACGAGTGATGGTTATGGAATCGCCAAGAGCACCAGCCTTGCCACCGACCTTAATACGTTCCTGGAGGAACTTCTCCAATGAAGCGATCTCCATGATCTTATCCTCCACTGGCTTCCCACAATCGATTGTGAAAGTCGCTCCCTTCTTCTTTCCTTTGGCACCACCCGCCGCTGCGACGCCCCGACTCATATTCGCTTCTCTCTTTTTCACTGCAAAAATAAACCCGCGACGATTGACAATTTCCGGCAGGTAACACACAAACACAGATGGAGAGAGGGAGCTTACCAGGGCTGAAGCTGAAGAAATGTAGAGAGAGAGTGGGCAATCCGTGTGTAAACTGTAAACTATAAAGCTAGGGTTAGGGTTTTGGGATATGAAACCTTGGGCAGCCTATTATATTGGGCTTGATTAATGGGCTGTTTGGTCTGGAGCTTTTTAGTTGGTGGGGATGGGCCTAATGCAAAAAGAACTAGGCTTGGGAAATGGGAAGTGTTAGATAAATGGATGGTTCACTTGGTGATTCATGTTAATTTTAAAAAAAACAAAAAAAAAATCTAAAACAACTAAATTAGGCAATTTTGTGCAAATGAAATTAATTCATACAAAAGCCAAAATCTCATAAAAAATACATTTTTAATTTAAAAGCTTTAAGGAAAACCATTTTTGCGTTGTTGCCTTCTCTGACTCGTTGTCTTCCCTTGCTCGTAGCCTTCGCTCCTTGTTCATGATAATTGCATAAATGTCCCGAAACTTACTGTTGGCACTTAAACACATATTCACCGATTTTTTTTTCCTTATTGTTTTCAGGGGCGGAGCTATTAAGACACCAGCGGGGTCAACGGCCCCCACTCATTTTCCAATTTTTTTTTTGATATATATATATATATATATATATATATATATATATATATATATATATATATATATATATATATATATATATATATATATATATACTATTAATTGTTGTGAAACTACTCGTATCTTCTGTGGCAAAAGCATGTTCAAAAATTTGAATCTTATGACCTGGAGGTACAAGATTCAACTATATCCCATTTTTAACTCAATTCAACAGTTTTCGTCTCTAATAAACCAGTACAACTATTTCTCATTTTTGTAAAGCCCATACAACTGTTTTAAGCTCATAAATTATCCAATAAATAATACTCACTTCGTCTTTATATGAAAGTCAAATTTCTTTTTTTCAATTTTGCTTTTAATGAATGTCAAAAAAAAAAATCATTTAGAGACGGAGGAAGTAGATTTTAAAAAAATACTTTATCTAAGATGAAGATTTTAAATATTTCGGTGCTATTTGTGGTTTAGAGCCTGAATTATTATAACAGGGCACATGATTTCCAAATAATTATTATATTAATAATGTTTGAATTACAATGCAATTTTTCAAAAAATATATTTAATAACTTCCATTTATTAAGTCATTTTTATTATATACTGTATTAAATATTACAAAATAAAAATGATTAATTTGAGTAATTCACTCGCGGCAAAAAAAAAAAATTTGGCCCTCACTGACTAGTATTCCTGGATCCGCCACTGATTGTCTTCCCTACACTAATACTAACAATTTTTAACAATAACACTGCATTTAATAATATATGCACTACACTCAAACACGTGTGTACTGTTACTTTTTTACACTAATATTTTCACTCTTTTACACTAACATACACCAACCACACATGTACTGACACTTTTTTTACATTATCAATGACACTTTTTATACGTGCACTGATATAATTGAATAACACGCACGCATAGTCACTCAAATATGCATGCACCAACACTATTTTACACTAACTTTTTCACACTAACATTGGCACTCAGTAAAACATGCATTAACACTCAAACACACGTATATATACACTTAAACACACACATATACACTCAAGCACACTAAGACTAATATTTTTGGGAATTTTTCCATCGAGTTCCTTTTTTGACATACTCCTTCCCACTAAGTTCCTTATTTTATTGAAATGACTAGGAAGTTTCTTTTTCACGTAAACTTCATATATTACCCCTGTTACATTCCTTCCGTCTTTCCCGTTTCTTCTCTGCGATGCAATTTCTCAACTGCGTCCCCTGCGGCGATTTTCCAACTCAGTGATCATGAGCTAAATCCAATTCCAATACGTAATCAGATTCCTAGGGTTTTGATGATTCTGCGAATTATAAGCTTTCGATTGAGATCAAATTCCTAGGATTTTGACCGGATTCAATTCGACTCTGGAAACATGTCTTCTTCATCAAGTTCTATGCTACATTTACAAGGTAATACCTATATTTTGCATTCGATTCGATTTTTTTTTTTTTTTTAGATATGAAGTATTTTAGGTATTGAATTGAAATCAGATTCAATTCAAATCATCAGTATAATACAACATGCTGTAGTATCTATTTGATATACAATATTTGAAGCTTATTTTTCAATGCTATCTAATGTTGAAGAGTAGTTGATTGTTTTTCATAGATCGTATGTGCATTCATTATTAACTTATGTTCCAGTTAATCATACAACATTTTAATTTTTTGGATGCAGTATTTTGTATAGTCACTCTGGAATAAATGTTGTATTATACTACTGTTGTTTATAATACTGCATCGAAATGTTGTTTTATACTCTCTTGTTCTTTATAATCTTGAATCAATAATCTTGCATGAGAAATGTTGTATTATACTACTGTTCTTTATAATAATGCATCAGAAATGTTGTATTATACTGTTCTTTATAATCTGCATCAATAATCTTGCATCGAAATGTTGTATTATACTCTTGTTCTTTATAATACGCATCGAAATGTTGTATTATATTACTCTTCTTTATATCTTGCATCAAAATGTTGTATTATATTTTCAAAATGTTGTATTATATTCAGAATGTTGTATTATATTTTCAGAATGTTGTATTATATTCAGAATGTTGTATTATATTTTCAGAATATTGTATTATATTCAGAATTGAAAGAATATCTTGCTTCCTTTCTCATTTCACAAAGGTAGTATATATGCAGTTTACAAAACAACCAATCACTTGGCGTTAATCATGCTAATCTCTACGTAATTACCACTATTCAAGGCTCTATACAAATCAATCTAAACTAACTGATAAGGAAAGAATAATAATACAAATATATATACCAATCAGATATTATCTAATATTGTGAACCAATATTATCCAATATTCTAACACTCCCCCGCAGTCGCAACGGGAGGAGAACGGACGTTGAGGCTGGAACGAAAATCCTCAAATAGAATCAGTGGAAGACCTTTAGTAAAAATGTCCGCTATTTGGTGGCGAGAAGGAATGTGTAACACGCGAACTTCTCCACGGGAAACACGTTCACGCACAAAATGAATATCCATTTCAACGTGTTTAGTGCGTTGGTGTTGAACGGGATTGCCTAACAAATAAAATGCACTAACATTGTCGCAGTATACTATCGTGGCTTTTCGAATCGGACAGTGAAGCTCAAGTAATAAATTACGGAGCCAACAGGATTCGGAAACAACATTAGCGATGCCCCGATATTCCGCCTCGGCACTAGACCGTGATAGCGTAGCCTGACGTTTGGCGGACCAAGAGATCAAATTGTCACCGAGAAACACACAATAGCCAGAGGTCGACCTACGTGTGTCGGGACACCCACCCCAGTCGGCGTCAGTGAAGGACCGAAGGGAGTCAAATGACGAGGGATACAAATGGAGGCCGTGTGTGAGGGTTCCACTCAAGTAGCGTAAAATCCTTTTAATGGCAGCCATATGTTCATCTCGTGGTGAGTGCATGAACAAGCAAACTTGTTGTACCGCGTAGGTAATATGCGGCCGAGTGAAGGTGAGATCTTGAAGGGCCCCAGGCTACGGTACAAGGTCACATCCTCAAATGGCTTACTTACGGGCACCGAGTTTGGGCTTAGTATCAACCACGGTGTGGGGGAAGGCTTGCAATCCATCTTAGGCTCGATGAAGAATTTCCTTAGCATACTTACATTGTGATAAAAACAGACCATCTTTGTGACGTTGGACTGCTATACCCAAAAAATAATGTAACGGACCAAGGTCTTTCATAGCAAATTCCGAACCAAGAAGTGAAATGATGGACTTGCGTAAAGAATCCGAGGATGTTGTTAAAATAATGTCGTCGACATATAATAACAAATAGGCAATATCCGTCCCCTTATTGTAAATAAATAAGGAATTATCTGACTTGCTATGCATGAACCCGTGAGATGACACAAAATCGGCAAAACGTTTATACCAAGCACGTGGTGCTTGCTTTAGCCCATAAAGCGACTTCTTCAACAAACACACATGGTCAGGTTAAGCACGACTCCGAAAACCCAGTGGTTGATGCATGTACACAGTTTCCACAAGCTCCCCATGTAGAAATGCGTTTTTAACATCAAGTTGGTGCATTGACCACTTCTTTGAGAGGGCCAAACTAAGTACCGTCCGTATGGTGGCAGGTTTCACAACCGGGGAAAATGTTTCGCCACAATCAATCCCAACCTGTTGGGTTTTACCATCACATACAAGGCGTGCTTTGTGTCGTTCAAACGAGCCATCTGACCTGTGTTTATGAGTGAATATCCACATAGAGCGAATAATGTTAGTCCCATGTGGACGGGGAACCAACTCCCACGTCCTATTACTAATAAGAGCATTAAATTCGTCATTCATAGCCATTTTCCAATTTGGATCATTAAGAGCCGACACGGGATTACGAGGTAATGGAGACTCAGTAGTGCAAGCATGGAGATTAAAAGTTTGTTTGGGTTTAAAAATTCCATGTTGACTACGAGTCACAGGTCTTTGTGTCTGAACAAAATTATCTGGAGTGGGAATAGCTAGAGAGGCTGGAATTTGTGAGTTAGTAGCAGTAGGGACAGATGATGGTGAAATTACAAGAGCAGGAGAAGAGGTAGGCGCTGATTTGGAGGGTACAAGTGGTGGGCTTGTTTGAACATGGTCAGTGGGCTGAATTGGTCCAGTGGGCTGAATTGGGCTGGGCTAGAGGGCCGAATTGGGCTTGCTGGATTTTGTTCAGCTGGCTCATGAATTTGAGAAAGGGAACGGGCCATCATGTAATGACTTGGGCCATCTTCTAAGAAGGAATATGTTTGAGGGGAAGGTGAATGAAGAGAAGCAAACGGAAATTTTTGTTCATCGAAAATGACATGACGATTAACAATAATTTTCCGGGATGACAAATCATAACATTTAAAACCTCTATGATTCATAGGGTATCCCAAAAACACGCACGGAGTGGATCGTGCTTGAAGTTTATTTATTGTAGTGGATGGAAAAAGTGGGTAACAAAGGCACCCGAACACTTTGAGATGGGAATATGAGGGATCTTTGTGGTAAAGAATTTTAAGGGGAGATTGATATTCGAGGAGTTTGCTAGGAAGAATGTTGAGGAGATAAGTGGCCATTTGAAGAGCATGATGCCAAAAGGACGGAGGCAGCGAGGCATGAGCCAAGAGAGTCCGAACAATGTTGTTAATGGAACGAATTTTCCGTTCTGCCTTTCCGTTTTGAGAAGAAGTATGAGGACAAGAAAGACGGAATGAAAGTCCATTAATCTTACAAAACTCTAGAAATTTCCCATTATCAAATTCTTTTCCATTGTCACATTGAATATTTTTTATATTTCGTTCGAATTGGGTACGAATGTATGCTTGAAAAGATAGAAAAGTGGAGTACACATCTGATTTCTTTGCCAAAGGAAAAGTCCAAAGAAATTTAGAATAATCATCCAATAAAAGCATATAATACCGGTGTCCCGAAGAACTTAAAACCGGTGATGTCCACAAATCACAATGCAAAATATCAAATGGCAACAAGGTACTAGAATTTGATTCAACAAACGGTAACCGAACAAGTTTTCCTAATGAACAAGAATGACAAATACTAGATGCACTATTGGAAGGACTATAGTGTATCATTTTATTTTTCCGAAGCTTCTCTACCACAGTGGTCCAGGATGTCCCAAACGTTGATGCCATACGTAAGGAGAAATAGCGGAAACGCCGAAGAGTGTGTTTTATTGGTTGTGATATGGGTGGTGACAGATACAACTCGCCCGGCTCTCGCATCTCATGAGACACGTGCCGTCAGGAAATCGCTTTGAGAAAAACCAAATGGGTCAAACTTCAATGGAAACGGAGTTATCTTTTGTGAATTTTCTGACAGAGATAAGATTTTTAATAAGACGTGGAGCATGAAGAACGTTGTTTAAAACAAACGGGGGATGCGGGGACGGGATCGTAGTATTACCAAAATCGTGAATTGGAATAGAATGACCACTACCAACAAGTATATTACGATTATTGCTCATATTAGAATAGGACGAGAGAATACCTGATTCGGATGTCATATGAGATGTGGCCCCCGTATCCATGTGCCACGGTGTAGCCGGTGGGGTGAGACCCAAAGTGTACATTGCCGCTTCAATATCCGTTGGCGACGATGTAGTAGCAGCAACATGGGCCTTTGGCGGTAGAGCCCAGAGAAGGCCGGGACCGATGTTGGGCTGGATTGTAAGTGGGCCTGGCCCAAGGAGCTGGTGATGTTGGGTATGGACAAGGTGGAGGAGCCCAAGGCCAAGACCAGCCTGCTCCCCATTGAGACGGATTACCAGTGCCCCACTGCGGAGGAAAATTGAGAGGAGGATTACCACCGCTGTTTGAACCAGATCCACCAGCTCCATTATTTCCTTTGCCGCCTCCCTTACCGTTGTTTTTGCCTCGATCTGAGCCAGCACCACCGCGATTCTTCCCGGAATTGCGGTTATTGTTCCGTTGACCCCCACTAGATTGAACGGTTGTTGGAGATCGATCCACCACTGGAGCAGAGCTACCTGTCTCACGCGCCACCATAACAGACGCCATAGAAGCCTTTTTATTCAGGCCAGACTCCTCTAGAGAAAGCATGGAACGGGCTTGATTGAAAGAGGGCAAAGGGTCCCGTTGACGAAGTAATGTTGCCACCCCATTATAGGCATCAGTAAGCCCAGCCACCATCTGTAATACCAGTCGATCATTCGACACAGGAGACCCAACGTTCTTCAATTGATCAGCGAGAAGCTTGAGGTGTTTACAGTATGCAGCGGTGTTTGGAAAATCTTCCATGAGAGTTCGGGAAAAATCTTGCTCAAGAGCCACGGCCCTTGAGTTCTTGTTATCTTGGAAGATGTCGCGGAGGCTATTCCACGCTTCCATAGCCGAGCAATCTGGAACCAGAATGGTATTGAGGAGATCCGTAGAGATGGTGGAATATATCCAGCCAAGAACGGTTGAATCGAGAAGTTCCCACATCTCAATTTCCTCATCCGTCGTAGGCGTTTTAACCTTACTTTTTGCCGGAGTGATGATGTGGTGGATGACCAAATGCGATTTGGAGTGTACCTTGAACAATTCCGCCCAAGTGGCGTATTGTACGTTCTCCAATTCGAGGGTCAAGGAGATGTGGTTCTTGATGTTGGAAACAGCAAGAGCCGGGTGATAGGAGAAGCGAGACGAGGAAGACATTGTTTTAGAAAGAAGAAGGTATTGAGTATAGGGCGCAGCGGAAGAGAAGACGTGGTTTAGGAAAGAATTACCCAGGTACTCAAAATACCATGAAAGAATATCTTGCTTCCTTTCTCATTTCACAAAGGTAGTATATATACAGTTTACAAAACAACCAATCACTTGGCGTTAATCATGCTAATCTCTACGTAATTACCACTATTCAAGGCTCTATACAAATCAATCTAAACTAACTGATAAGGAAAGAATAATAATACAAATATATATACCAATCAGATATTATCTAATATTGTGAACCAATATTATCCAATATTCTAACAAGAATGTTGTATTTATATTGCTTATTACAAAATATTTTAATTGTCGTTGATGTAGTATTTCGATTGTCACTTGAAATCGGATCTATCAACATGAACTCATCTCTATCGCCTCCAAGGAATCGCTGAAGAAGTTTTGATGTTGTAGTTTGGATTTTCGTTGGAATTGGTTTTGGAGAAAATGATCGTTGAATTGATTTGGGGAAAAGAAGATCTTGAAATGATTTGAAAAAGTGAGTGTTGATGGCATGGATGTAATATCAAGAAGTTCAGAAGGGCATTTTTGTTCAAACGGAACAAAATATTAATAGGCCTAACAAAAGGAACTTAGTGGTCACTAATTTGTAAAAAAGGAACTTATGGGTCACTAACTCAATATTTTTTACACTAACACTCTTTTGCATGTGCACTTTGCATGTGCAATGACACTCAATAATACGCGTTGGCACTCTTCGACACTACAATAGTTTTTCTTTTACACTAACACTGACAATTGTTTACACCAATAACGGCATTCAAATGGACATGCGGTGACAAATTTTTTTTTACATTAACAATGACACTTTTTTACACGTGCACTAATACGCATTTACACATGCACTAACATTCTTTTATACAAATAATAACATTTAGTTAAACACCAATTGACACTCAATTTTATATTTAGACTACCCACAATCTCATTTCATTTAACCACTTTAACACTTTATCTCATCTGTCTCATATTTCAGCTATCCATTTCATTTAACCACCTACAATGATTAAATTAAATTAAATTAAATTTCAACTCCCTCCAACTTATCATTCTATACCCCACCACTTTTATTTTATTTATATTCTCTACTTTTATGATTAGTAAACTTATTATTATTATTATTATTTATAATTAAAAAATATTTCACATTTAATTATTTTTTTTTGCAAATAAATAATTAGATAAATTACGATAATTATTATTAAAAATAAAAAAAAATACAATAAACTTAGCTCGCGACACAAGTAATGAAAGATAATAAAATTATTAAATCACAAATTTTCGAACTTTGCCCATATGTGCTTGACTAGATCCTTCTGCAATTGTTGATGAACTCTTGGATCACACATTTCCAATCTAGTACGCACATGCTCTGCAAATGCAGGTAGTACCTCAGTCGACAATGGTTCTTGTGTACTAGACCTACTTGCCTCGAATTCATCATGGTAGTCAAGCCAATTCTGAGAATACGTATCTCGTTCATCCTCAACAATCATATTATGTAATATGATACATGATCTCATGATGATAGCCAAATCATCTATCTCCCACATTCGAGTTGGTTCTCAAATGATTTTAAATCGAGATTGGAGCACTCCAAATGCACGTTCTATATCCTTTCGACATTTCTGTTTGAGGATGAATTTCGGCTGACAACTAGAAGACTTCAACTTGCAGTATCAACTTGTATCAGACGCTGAGACAACCTGGACTCTAATTTGACTATCTCTTTGCAGGTATATTAACTCCTACTTTTCAGGGATTACGAACGGTGATAAAGACTTAAATATGCATCGTGAAGACTCAGTCAAGAAAACGTGGGATAATGGGATTGAAGCTCAACAAACCATCCGAAAATATAGGAGCAACAAAAATTATCTTCTTCAATCACTTTTAGTATAAATAGAGCACACATCATTGTAACGCACACACACGCACAATCTAAGCTACTGAGTTCTTTTCTTTACATTCTCCCTCTCATTGTAACTTCATCATTTCTATAAAATTCCACCTTTGAGGTTTTATGCCGTGACGGGTTGTTCAAGGGCTTTCCTCGTTAAATATCTTGTTCATTTAATTTCGAGTTGATTTGCAATTATATTCCATTTACCCCAATCTTAATCAGCTTGTCAAGTTCTAAAATTTGACCAAAACAATTTGGCGCCGTACGTGGGAATTTTGGTCTTTTAATTGCTTTAGGAAACTCGAAAATGTCTACTTTGGAATGTCAGGTGGGTTTGTCTTAGTTGGCTTGAGATCCACCGTGGAGACCACCCCATTGTGACAAGTTTGCAAGCATTAACCCAAAGCGTAGGTGGAGTATCACGTCCTATTCAAGTTCAAGACGGGACAAGCGCCGCGTCACACGGGAAATCCCACTTGATATTGCTTCCAACCTGACCGCCTATGTTGCGCGAAGTGAGGAACCAAGTCGGCGCCCAAGATGTTACTTCAACTATGCCGATGAACCAGTTGCTAGGATGCGGCAGAGATGATCTCTCTACAAAGTGGGGGTTCGAGTGCACTACCAACCAAGATCCCAAGCATTTTTCAATCCGTCGCTCCAAACGGCCCACCAGGTTCATATACCCCTTATCAACCTAGGAGACTCGGCTTTGGGAATGAAGGCTGCCGGATCATCCGGATATGGGAAGCTGCTCACAACCAACTTGACTTGTTTACGAAAGCACCATTGTCCATCCTGGGAACCGTCACTCCAACCACCACGACATTTGCGGTTCCAACTTCGACTACAACAGGAGAGTGTTAATCCCGATTTGATTTCAATTATAATAATAATTATCGGTTTGCTCCTAACCGTGATGCGGCGGTCTATTGGGCGGCGGATTCAAGAGCTAAAGGATATGATCATGAGTGTCCCTGGAATGACACTACCTTACAACCAGGCCTCACCAACTTGCTACAATGAGTCTCGCTTCACTCCCTCCATAGCTTGATGTGGTCATCCCGAAGAAGTTCAGTCCTCCACACACAAGCAATATGACGGAACCACCGATCCCAGAGCATGTTGCATTATACCAAGAGAAGATGGATGTTGTCCATATTCCGCCTCAATATAGAGAGGCTTGTTTTGCGGGGTTTCGGATCAACTCTTACCGAGCGGCTTTGAGATGGGCGATCAACCGGCCGTTGGGTTCTATTGGATCCTATGCACAACTTATTAACTACGTTCACTAATCGGTTTTCGTGCAACGGGGTATTTAAAAAGCTAACTAGTGATCTTTACGGGGTGGTCCAAAGCAACTGATGAGCTCTGAAAGATTATCTCGGCGGGTTCAATAGAGAAGCGGTGAACATCTCCAACACTGGATACCGTAACAAAGCAATCGAAGCATTCGGGATGGGACTTAAGAAAGACTCTCCATACTACGACGACTTGGTAATGACACCTTGCAAAGGTTGGACGAAATCGGGACTAGATCATCCAAGTTCATCGAAATTTGGAAGAAGACAAGTTGCTACGGGACAAGAAGAAGGCGATTATCCCGGCGGCAAACCGGACCCCTTTCATTACGGCGGCAAGATGGAGACATCCCATGCTAGATCCAATAGGGGAAAACCCTACTCTAAACCGACTCTTCCAAAGTTCTTAGTGTAGAAGATAATGATGAGGATGATGAGTCTTTGTATCCAAGAATTGATGACTATTGTTTTTCTCGTTGATATTGCGGGGTGATTAACGCTATGGACGGCTTGGGTGAAAAGGCAAGGTGGCCCAAAAGGTCCGATAAACCTTCAATGCGGAAAGACAAGTCCAAGTGGTGCGCCTATCATGAGGATTTTGATCACACTACGGAAAAGCTTGTATTGCACTCCGTAAAGAAATCGGTCATTTGTTGTCTAAAGGACTACTCAAAGAATTACTTGGTAGAGGACGTGGACGCACCGACGGTCGTCTTGACAACCGGGGAAAAGCAAGTTCGTGCTAGCAACCGGGAGAAGCAACCGAAAGTCCTCCTCAACATCCACCACCTACCGAGTGGTCAACATGATCGTGGCGGTTCGGATATTTGTGGTACAACCTATTCGGCTGCGAAGCGCCATGCTGCGGCGCTAAGGAGGACAGTCGTATTTGCACTGCAAGGTCCGTCAACAAAGAAAAAGGCCAGAGATTTCCTTTGATGAAGGTGATAGGGTCAACATCCGGGATCCCCATCATGACGCACCGGTTGTGAGCCTTCGGGTGGCAAAGCTTGTTTGGTTAGGCGCATCACGATTGACAATGGTAGCTCGGTCAACATCATTACTGCGACGGCTTAAAGGGAATGGGGATTCCACTTGAAAACGTAACTAAAAGTTCTTCTGTCTTAGTTGGGTTCAGTGGAGAGACGAAGCACACCTTTGGGGAGATTACTTTCCCAATTTATGTTGAAGGGATTAATTCTATGGAGAGGTTACTGCGTGATTGAATGCCGGTCGTCCTACAACATCATGCTTGGGAAGGCCCTGGATTCACAACGTTAAGGCGTCCCATCAACCTACCACCAATGTCTCAAGTTGCGACACCTTGGGAGTTGTCAAGGTGTCAGGTGATCAGCAATCAGCAAAGGAATGTTACAAGGTGTCCTTGAAGGCAGCAAGTTGTCCTAGACAAGCATAGCAATTACGGCGAAAGGCTCGGGATGTTCTTGAAGGCTGCGAGTTTGGCGTCGAGAGAGGTGCGGCTCGATCCCACTAATCCCGATGTCAAAGTCCTAGTTGGTGTAGGAATTCCCCGAAGTTGAGGATGAAATCATAGAGTTTCTCAAGAAGAGAACAAGGCTGCTTTGCTTGGAAGCATGAGGATATGGTAAGGATAAGTAAAGATGTAATAACCCACAAGTTGAACGTCGACCCCAACGCCAAACCCGTCCATCGAAACGAAGAAAGTTTGCTCATGAGCGCAACAAGATCATCAAAGAAGAAGTAGAGAGGCTTTTGAAGTCAAAAATGATTAGGGAGGTTGACTACCCTAGGTGGTTAGCCAATGTAGTAGTTGTGGAGAAACGCAATGGCAAGTGGCGAGTACGTGTGGATTTTGCGACTTGAACAAAGCCTCGCCCGAAGGACCCATTTCCCTTGCCTCACATTGACTCTTTGGTAGATGCAACGGCGGGGCATGAAATATTGACTTTTATGGACGCTTCATCGGGTTTTCAACAAATTCGGATGGAGCCTTCCGATCAAGAAGATACGGCGTTTATTACTCCTGAGGGTATTTATTGCTTCATAGTCATGCCCTTTGGATTAAGGAATGCGAGGCAACCTACCAAAGATTGGTAAATTTGATGTTCAAAGATCGGATCGGAGAAACAATGGAGGTATATATTGATGATATGGTGGTCAAGTCTAAATGCATGGTGATCATGTTCGTAATCTCAAGGAAGCCTTTGACATCTTGGAAGCTTTTAACATGAAGCTCAACCCATCAAAGTGCAACTTTGGAGTTAGAGTGGGAAATTCCTTGGTTATATGGTCACAAAGAGAGGTATTGAAGCAAGCCGGAGCGGATCAAGGCCATTATCAACTTGAACTCACCAAAGACTGTTAAAGATGTGCGGTAGTGGCCGGCAAAGTGGCGGCTTTAACAAGATTCATTTCTAAATCATCGACGGGTGCAAGTTGTTCTACGATGTGCTTTGAAGAAAAACAAGTTGTTCCGGTGGACGAGAGGAGCATGAAGCGGCTTTCAACCGGCTTAAGGAATACTTATCTACACCACCTCTACTTTCCAAACCGAAGGCTGGGGAAGCGTTGTACTTGTACCTTGCGGTATCAAAAAATGCGGTGAGCACGGTCTTGGTAAGAGAACAAGGCTGGTGAGCAACATCCGATTATACTATGTAAGTAAATCTCTTTTAGATGCGAAACCAGGTACTCCCATCTTGAGAAACTTGTCCTTGCTTTAATAAGCGCCTCTATTAAGTTACGTCATTATTTTGAAGTTCATCCTATTATTGTGAAGACTAACTATCCTATCGAGTGTAATGAGAAAGCCCGAAATGTCGGGAGAATGGCAAAGTGGTCCGTACAACTAAGCACGTACAATATTCGGTATGAAGCAAGGGCTGCAATCAAGTCGCGAGGCTCTAGCGGACTTTGTAGGCGACTTTAGTCCCGGCCTCTTACAAGTAGAACTTGAAGTCCAAGGCTTGAAGAACCCGATCTCACAAGATTGGACACTCTACACCGATGGGTCATCAAATTCCGGGGACGGGGTTGGGAATAGTTCTAAGGTCCCCTCAAGGTGATCTCGATTCCTCAAGCGTGACTGTGAATTCAAGGCGACAAACAACGAGGCCGAATATGAGGCCCTCATCTTGGGTTTGACTACCGCTTTAAATTTAAATGTTAAACGTCTCAATGTTTTTAGCGATTCCTTATTATTAGTTAACCATTTTAATGGATCTTATATAGCTAAGCATGACGGGATGACAAAGTATTTGCGGCTTGTTAAATCCTTAGCGGCACGGTTTGAAGGCTTCACTTTCCGGCCAAATTCCTAGAGAAGACAACGTTGAAGGCGATGCATTAGCCAACACGGGATCAAGTTGCAAAAGCATGTTGAATAACGCCATACCCATAACCCATATCTTACATCCGGCGATAGATCAACCTGAAGTGTCCCAAGTAGACCCGGCTGACAAGATGCGTTAACAGATTCCATGGACAATATGACATCTTGGACATCACCCATAATGAAATTTACGGGGATGGAACGGTGCCTCAAGATGTCAAAAATGCAAAAGCATTCGGGATTAAGGTATCCAGATTTATACTAATTGATAATGTGTTATTTCGTAAGTCTTTTACGGGACTATATATGAGGTGCCTAGAACTGACAAAGTCGAACAGTGTTGAAAGAACTACATGATGGTATATGCGGCAATCATTACGGGGCAAATCACTTTCATCCAAGGCACTCGGGACGGGGTATTATTGGCCAACTATGAGACAAGACGCGGCTAAATATGTACAGTAAATGTGACGCATGCCAAAGACATAGCAACATCCCGCACCAACCTGCAGTAACCACTCCATCCCATCTTATCACCTTGGCCCTTCATCCGATGGGGCATGGATATCGTTGGCAAGTTACCCGAGCTCCAGGGGTAAAGTATTCATGTTGGCCATGACAGACTATTTCTCTAAATGGATAGAAGCCGAGGCATTCGTTCAAGTTAGAGATAAAGAAGTCATTTCTTTCTTGAAGAGGAACATCATCGCCAGATTTGGAGTTCCTTCGTAGATTATTTGCGACAATGGATCTCGGTTCATCGTAGAAAAACACAAGACTTACGTGCAAGATGGGAATCAAGTTGATTACTTCCACTCCTGTGCATCCTCAAGCTAATGGACAAGCCGAATCCAGCAACAAGTTGATAATCAACAACTTGAAGAAACGCCTTGGACCGAAAGAAAGGACGGTGGGTTGAAGAGCTACCACTTGTGCTATGGGCGAGATAGAACCACCCCTAAGTCGGCCACAGTCACACGCCCTTCTCCTTGGTGTTCGGAGGCGAAGCGGTCGTCCCGATAGAATTCCCTCCGTGCCACGACGGATACGGTTTGATAACGCACCAAGACAACCAGATTGTACTTGCGAGAAGACTTGGATACTATAGATGAACTCGTAGATTTAGCTAAAATCGGAATGGTGCCTACCAACAAAGAATAGCTAAATCCTACAACAAGAATATTCGTGTAAGAAGATTCCAAGTTGGAGACATGGTGTTGAGGCGAGTCTTTCGTAACACAAAGGAATTAAATGCCTAGGCAAGTTGGGAGCTAAATGGGAAGGTCCATATTTAATTGATGCGGAAGGCTGGAAAGGGAGCATGCGGCTTTCAACCCTGGATGGCGACAGATACCTAGAAGGCTGGAATGCTATCAACTTGAAAGCATATTTCATGTAAGTTGCGGCTCGTTCATTAAAATTCGGACAAACAGGTATGATTTAATTATTGTCATTTCAATTTACGTTATTTCAATTTGATTATATTTTTGGACACTTGCGACTTAAGCATCGGAGGGGTGTTAGCAAAGCTAACACCCACCCCTAACACGTGTTTGTTTTGCAAGGAATAAAATGAGCTACAGGTTGACAAGATCGACGTAGGCATATGCTTAACTTTCTACAAGTTAGTAGAACTAATGATCGTCGACTTGCGGACACAACGAAAGGACAACTTGATTGAGTTTCAAGTAAGTATTACACAATTAATGTTATACGATATTTACTTATTCCATGATTAGTAAAGCTTGTCTCCGTAAGGTTTACACCTTCCTAAGGTTTAAAGATTTCACATCTTTCTAAAGTATCAAGGTTCAAACACCTTCGCCCGTGCGCACGTTTTCACATTTGACCAAGTTGCGGGTTGGCCTTTGTACTTTGTACATATTGATTACCTTCCTGTACTTGTCCAAATGATGGACTTTAGTCATTTGCAAATTGGTTGTAACATCTGCATGTTACCTCGAACAAAGTTTAAAAGGCATAGATATCATTGCCTAACTAAACCATAGTTTTTACAACTAAATACCCAAAAAGGATCAACCATTAAATCCCTACCTGAGTTAGGTCATCCAAAGTTCAAACCATGCCAACAATAGGCATGGCAAGAACAACGCGGACACATGTTCTAAAACATCCAACACATATTACATCCTTAAAACAAAAACAAATTGTTTTCTACTGCTAACATCCTGCAGATTAAGAAGTACGTTAAAAAGCTTCATTGTTTCCATCCTCTTGGTTATCACCTACTGCTCAACATTTGTGCCATCTTGAAGCTTAGAATTGACTTCTCCAAATTCTCTTTCATCTATGATCCCTTTCAGGGTAGCCTTCTCGTCTTCCAGGTTCCATTCAAGGTGTTTGCCAGCCTGATACTCCTCAATCATTTGAATCGGCCTCAAAAACAACCTTGCCGGCCTCCTAGTCAAACGTTCCTCCAAGACTTTCATGGCAACTGATGGGCTTGATTCAAGTCTGATCTTCTTCATCCATTCCACGATTTCCATGTCCTTCTTATCAATCTCAACCTGCATAGAAGAGACCTTGGATTCCATTTCCCTCTGTACAACTTTGACCTTCTTTTCGCCATCAACTTTTGACATCTCAGCTTTACCCTTCCAGAGCTTCACTTCGCTTGACAACATGCTCACAGCACCGTAAGCCTGTCAAGTTGAAATTTATCACTATCTACCAGATATATCAAGAGAAAAGGTACAAAAATAAGAAGATACTCATACCTTCTGTGCTAAAACCTCCTCGGTGGTTCCCCAAAGATCTACATCAAGCGATTTCACTTTTCCTCTTCTTAAAAGACACCATGTCACCCAACATCAACTTAGGCTTGGTGCCTTCATCCTTAGGAATATTGGGCTTAGCAACTTCTTTCTTTGGCTTCTTGAAGCGGGCAATCAAACTGCTAACTCCACCCACGCTGGGTTGAGAAGTTGTGTCTGCATATTGGGCCTAAGATCAGCAAGATATAAAGATAACCCTGGAGCAACAATTAGGGTACTTACCAGTTGACATCACAGTTGCAATTTGTAAAGCTTTACTGGAACTCTTTTCTTCTTCCTCTACTTCTTCAACCTCTTCCTCACCGCTCGGAGTAGCAGGGCGCAAAAACTTCCGTTTTCTTGGAGACAGGCGACAACGTAAGCAACCACGCTCAATGTGTCGGCACGCTTAGGAAACAATTCATCCAACTTCAAAGTTTGTGGAAATCAAGATGTTAGAATATTTGAAACAACCCGAATTACGTAGAAGTAGAAAAGGAAAATCCTCACCTTCATCCAAATGAAAAGAGTTTATCTTTTCCATGTGCTCTAGTGTAGACTTCTTCACATAGAAGAATCTATTCTTCCACTTTCTATCCCTATCGATAGAGTCGGTCACCAAAGCTGTTTGATCTTGACTTAACCCTAAAACCAAATCTCTTGTTTCCATGAGATCTCAAGTCATAACGAAGCCAAGTTCCTCCAAATCAACCCTCATGTTCATCTCGGCGCTCAATCTTCCTAGAGTAACCAAATTCCTCCACCCTACCGGCATCAATTGAGCAAAGGCCAAACCAGCTTTTTCGAAAAATCGCGGTATGAAAGGGAAAAGGAAATGTTAGGCCAATCAAAAAAGGGTACTCAAGAAAGCATACCCATTCCTCCGAAGCGCGGTCGGAAGTCATTAAAGCATTAGGTTCGAGAAATTCGCGGTTTTGGGAAAAACTTCTTCAAGTCTTCAACATCGGCGGTGAGTTCACATCTTTCTTCATCGGGATGGTCGATCATGTTTTGGCAAACGAAACCTTGAGGGAATTCATCCGTGGTAGCGGCAAGAAGGATTTCTTAAGAGTAAAAGGGTCTATAGCTTGGAAAGGTCTTTAGCTTTGTGGGGTTTGAGAAATGCGAAGAAGCCCTCCTATTTATTGTGATGGCGACGGTTGTAGAGTTCTAGGGGGTTATAAGTACCTATCCACTAAAAGTAACCGCCACTACCACGTTCCTAATCCTTGGTGGGCACCAAATGTTAATTTTTGACTCAACTACTTTCAAATTCAAAAATTAAGGGGCAATTGTTTGAGGATGAATTTCTACCGACAACTAGAAGACTTCAACTTGCGGTATCAACTTGTATCGAGACCGAGACAACCTGGACTCTAATTTGACTATCTCTTTGCGGGTATATTAACTCCTACTTTTCAGGGATTACGAACGGTGATAAAGACTTAAATATGCATCGTGAAGACTCAGTCAAGAAAACGTGGGATAATGGGATTGAAGCTCAACAAACCATCCGAAAATATAGGAGCAACAAAAATTATCTTCTTCAATCACTTTTAGTATAAATAGAGCACACATCATTGTAACGCACACACACGCACAATCTAAGCTACTGAGTTCTTTTCTTTACATTCTCCCTCTCATTGTAACTTCATCATTTCTATAAAATTCCACCTTTGAGGTTTTATGCCGGCGAACGGGTTGTTCAAGGGCTTTCCTCGTTAAATATCTTGTTCATTTAATTTCGAGTTGATTTGCAATTATATTCCATTTAACCCAATCTTAATCAGCTTGTCAAGTTCTAAAATTTGACCAAAACAATTTCTCCTAATATTTTGCAAATAGCTTATCTTCATCACTTTGATGAAGTCTAATTGATTTGACAAAAGTCGGATAAGAAGGGTAGATACCGTCAGCAAGATAATACGCCATATTATATTGACGTTGATTCACATAGAAATTAACTCGTGGAGCTTTTTCTTGTTCAACATCATCGAACAATGGCGATCGGTCCAGAACATTTATATAATTCAATGTGCCCGGACATTCGAAAAAGGAATGCCAG
The DNA here is from genome assembly GCA_022495995.1 of Adenophora triphylla var. japonica. Classification (NCBI taxonomy): domain Eukaryota; kingdom Viridiplantae; phylum Streptophyta; class Magnoliopsida; order Asterales; family Campanulaceae; genus Adenophora; species Adenophora triphylla. The sequence goes on from JAFEMH010003316.1 coordinate 169,420, forward strand.
ATCCATAAATCATGAGTGGCAACTGCTTCAAGAATAGCACTTGTGGTTCCCTTATCACCTCTAGTAAATTGACATTCCCAAGCAGTAGGACAATTTTTCCATTCCCAGTGCATGCAATCAACACTCCCGATCATTCCGGGGAACCCCCGCATCTCACTAACATGAAGTATTCTTTGCAGATCATTTTCAGTTGGGGATCTCAAGTACTCTTACTCATACAATTGAATGACCCCTTTGCAAAATCTACGTAATGTTTCCAATGCTGTAGTGCCTCCTATCTTTATGTATTCATCAATATGGTCGGCGGACATACCATATGCTAACATTCGCATCACCGTGATATATTTTGCTAATGGAGATAGACCTTCTTTGCCAGCAGCATCGAATCTTTGTGTGAAGTAGTTGTCATGGTTTGACAGGAACGCGACGATTCGAAGGAATACATGTTTTCGCATCCGATATCGTCGGCGAAAGAAATTACTGTACCTAGCATTTTCAGCAAAGTAGTCGTCAACCAGACTCTTATTGTGAACAGCATGATCTCTTTTGAAATATTGTCTTTTTTTTCGGTGTTTGTTTCAAAAGTGGGTTGACGATAAAACTCTCCTCCCATTCAAGTTGCCTTTTGTAGGCTTCGACATCAAAAGGAACTCTGAATAGAGCCATTGGTGTAGGAAAAAGGAAAGATTAGTGTAGGAAGAAGGAAAGATTGAGAAATGAAGAAGGAAAGATTGGTGTAGGAAGAAGGATGATTGTTGTTGCAGTGGGTGTTGGAATTTATAGAGTAGTTGTGTGGGAATTTGACGGAGGGGAAAGGAAAAAGGGCCACCAAAGTCAAGACTTTCACATGGGTTCACATGGGTGCAGACAAAGTAATAATTCAATCTGTTTTACTAAAAGATGATGATTTTTTTTTTTAAATAAAGGCTAAAATGAAAAAGAATGATTGAGAAATGAATTTTTTTTTTGTCCAAATCAAATGAAACTTGTATTATAGGGAAAAAATGATGAATTTTGGTGAAAAAAAATAAAATAAATAATTTACTAGGTGATAATTCAGCTCAACGTTTTGGGATAAAAAATTAAATTCGAAAATTCAACGGACCAATACCAAGGTGACACTTGGCACAACCATAAAAAAAGAAGGGAAAATTGGACCGTCACACGCGCCAACCCGGGCGGCGTGGCACACGCGCCAGAAACGGCCCAATAGGAGCGCGACACGTGTCATAGGCGTCAGTTTTTTTTTTTCATCCGGATGAAATTTTTCATTCAATCACCCCCATTTCATTCCCCCATTGCAAGATTTCATACAACTTAAACCCATTTCATCCAACATTTCAATTCACCATTTGCTCATAGTCTTAAAAAAGTAGATTATGAAATTTACACTCTAATTTATACAGGTCAAACAAGTAATTAAAAATCTCAATTTTACACAAATAATGAATGACATTTAGTTAAACATCAAGGCTTATCGATGCTAGCAACTTTGGCCAACAAAGGAAAATTAAGCCACACCCTATTAAAAAAACTAGACAATTGCATGTCTTGACATTTTAAACTCATTTTCATGCCTTTCGATCTAATTGAAAGAAAGGAGGAGCCACTTTGCAAATATCCCAATTTACTTTACGTAGGTAATATCTATTTTATCAAGCGCTGGATAGATCCACTGATCCCCCTTCAATCTACCAAGGGTAAAATCATTTCGTTTGGATCTAAATCCCTATTAGCACATTTCAATCTTTCATCATTTCCTCCTTCTTCATTCACAGATCCAAGATATGGATTTCATGAAGGTCTTTGATCAAACCGTCCGTGAAATGTAAGCTCAATTCTCAACGATCTCAGTTTTTTTTTTCTCCCGAAATTAATCGATGCTAAGATTATTTATTTTTTGGCAAAATTGACGTTATCTTTTGGGGTTCTTGAATGAATTGTAGAAAGAGAGAGGTGAATTTGAAAGTGTTGAAGGTTCCTGAGATCGAACAGAAGGTAAGAACTACAACATTAATGGTTATCTGCTTTAATTTATAAAAGCTTGTTCCATTTATAGATGATATAACAATGTAACTATAGTGCTGTTCAATTACTTCTGCTTTGGAAATAGTTATAACATTACCCTTCTAACATGTTCAATGAAACTATTGGGATTCTGTTATTGTGGGGATAATTAAGGGCACGTGTGCGTTTCTGGATGGAAAATCCTCGAGCAGAACTAATGGATTATCTTTAAAATGTTATCTTGTGATGATTGAGGCCCGATGGCATTTTGCTTGAATGTTGTACTATCTCTATTTAACTAATTTGTAGTTTCTGTGTAATTATAAATTGATAGGTAATGGTAATGAGCATGGGCGAAGAAGTTTCTTTACCAGTGATGTATTAGGGGCTTGTTAAGGACAATGAGAATTCTAGGGGAACATTATGATCATATGTGATATTCTTTTACTCCCTTAATATCACTCATAGGATTGTTTTAAGCTTTTAGTCTATTTAGGCATTAGGATTTTTTTTCTGCTTTGTATGTCACATACATTTTTGATGATGATATAAGACTATAACAATCTTGAATTGACAACTCGAGGAGCTTCTAAACTTCCAGTCAATGTGGGATGGGATAATTTAATAGGCAAGATGATTGCTTATTATTAACACTGAATATGTAGTTATTGGCCTGACAGTGGGAGTTACTACTTAACAGTTTAATTTTTCATCCCTAACAAAGAGAATTCTGGAGCGCAGTTCGAAAGTAAAGAGTATTTCAAATAAAAGCAGGTAGTACAAAGTCCAGTTTTGATTGAAGAAACACAAAGTGGAAATTAAGTACGCTTGATGACCCGAAGTACCCCCAGATGATCAATTCCATTATTTCGGCTCAGCAATTAAATAAAAGACAGCAATTAAACCATACAATCAAAATCAGGTTCATTAAAATGAAGAAGTATCTTGGCAGTCTTTTTGATCAACATTTACCCAGAAACTTGGAAGGAAATTTCTATTTTCCCTCTTGACGAATGAAGGAATTTTTTATAGGATACTAAACTAGTTTCACTAAATGGTGTGGAGCGCTACTACCGAGTAGTTAAATGCTGTGAAAATTCATATATCGGTGATTAACATGTTCTAGTGGACATGCTTTTATAGTAAACAATTTTGTCGAGTCTGGGGTAGTAGCCCATGTAGCTTAATAGAACTGAATGTGTAAGTAGGACATGCAGTAATCAGGAGTGGTTGAGCGCAAAAGGCCATCTTTTCTTTTCTTTGTGTTTGTATGGTAATCCTCATTTATTCCAAAATATGATCATGGGTTGCGTGACTGAAGCCAACAGAACAAACACTATATTCAATGGACCATGGTAGTGTGTATTTGAGATCTAGAATGTATAAGTAATTGTTTATTACTTCTCATGACAAATTTCCTTAAAGGCTGTAGTCATGATTTTTGATATTGATACAGGTACTTGACGCAACGGATGATGAACCTTGGGGTCCTCATGGCAGTGTCTTGGCAGAGATTGCACAAGCCACTAAAAAGTTGTACGTGATAGTTTGTGTTATACGATTTGATATAAACTTCACATTCCTTCTTCCATTGGTACAATTACAAGCAATCGGATGATCTGATTTTATTATGAAAGACTCATTTGTTGCTATCTCTTCCAGCTCTGAATGTCAGATGGTTATGAATGTTCTTTGGACAAGGTTGGGTGAAACTGGAAAAAACTGGCGTTTTGTGTACAAGGTACTACTTTGTTTGCTTTCGCATTTGCATTCCTTTTCAGTCATACTCCCTCCGTCCCATAATAAATGTCACACTTTCCATTATGCTTTGTCCCAAAAGAAATGTCGTCTTTCTAAATAATGAAAGTGACTTAGTTCAATTTTATTAGTGTAGAAGTAATGTACAAATTAGTTAAGCACCTTCCTTAAAAACATTGACAAGTCAAATGCGACATTTATTCTGAACAGAGGGAGTACAATTCAAAAGAAAGATTCCATTTCTTCCTAATCATTTTTGTCATTTGATTTTCTGTTTTTCCTCACTTTTTGAACCACTGCATTCTGAAATCATTCTTCCAGTCACTAGCTGTTATAGAGTATTTGGTGGCAAATGGTTCTGAACGGGCAGTTGATGACATCATAGAACATACTTTCCAGATCTCGGTGTGTATCTTGTTTCGTTCTACCGTATCTATCCGTCATTTCAATTTAAGGTTTACTAATTTAGTTTTCTGTGTTTTTTTTCTCAATTGGCAAAGTCCCTTTCAAGTTTTGAATATGTTGAGCCAAATGGGAAGGATAATGGCATTAATGTGAGAAAAAAGGTGGAAAATATATTGGCTCTCTTGAATGACAAAGATAAGATACAACAAGCTAGAAATAAAGCTGCTGCAAACCGTGATAAGTAAGTTCATAAGGTAGAATAATGTGATCCATTATGAGTTTTTGAAGTCTTGAATTCATTGGATACATGTCACTCAGTGTCCTATGTTCATGGGATTGCTAGGTACGTTGGACTTTCGTCAACGGGAATAACATACAAGTCAAGTTCAACCTCAATGGGCAGTGGCAGCTCTATGAGTGGGGATCGCTATGGAGGATTTGGTAGTACAAAAGATGGCGAAGCATTTAGAGATAGTTATAAAAAGAGTGACCGATCAACCGAAGATAAGTTTGACAAAAGTGATTCTAAGTCTCGTCGTGGGGTAACTGTTGGTAACCAAGAAAATTCTTCGAAGAAAGCATCTAGTCGTTATGGGAGGTTTGTTTGTTCACTTTGTTTCTCACTCTACTTAATTGTGTGTGTGGTGTGAGGTGTGTGTGTGTGTGTATTGTTGAGTTAGGGTAATATGGAGAGAAAGGAATCACATGGATTTTGAGAACATTGAGATGTCTCTCTAGATGTAAGGCGTCCCTGCTTCACACGTTTTTTTTGTGTGTGTATGGAGTCAGTGTTGTCTTTGGATAATTCTTTTGTAGAGCTTTTGGACAGTTTTGTTGTTGACTAGGTTCTTTTGGTCTAGTATACTTCTAGTGTACACATGCTGCCTCACATGTTTTGGCGCCTGTTTATATGTACCTCTTTACTTGTTAAAAAAATAGATAAATAAAACTCTTATTTTTGCTAGTGTTTACTCTTCATAGGGCTGAGGATATTTAAAAGCAGAAATCGTGCTCTTTCTTCCTTTCCCCCTTCCACATTGGATTGTAATGAGTGGCCTTATTGGTTCCACGCCTGAACAGGGAAAAGTGCTAATATCTGAATGTATATACTTAGTAGGTTTAATTTTATTTTCAACCATTGTACACTATCTCGACTTTCACTTTAACCACTATACTTTTTTTGCACGAAAACCACAATAGTTTTAGAAAAGTATCACTTTGGCCACAAATTTGTGTCTATTTTGTGTCTAATCCATTCCCTAATCCGTGAATTTGTGGCCAAAATGATAGTTTTCCAAAATTATTGTGGTTTTCGTGCAAAAAAACAAGCATGGTGGTTGAAGTGAATGTCGGAATAAAGTACAGTGTTGAAAACGAAATTAACGTACTTAGTATGTTTGAAATTCTTCATTTAACCCAAAAAATTACTAAAGGAAAAAAAGAACAGGAATCTAGCATGGTGGAACTTCTTGTTAGTATCAAAACAATCCTTTTCCTTTCTTTTTTTTTGTCTTTTTTTGTGTGTACAAACATGTTTTCATTGCATGCTGATTTGCTTTTGTGTTATTGTATGCGTTAGTTTCTTCTCCTTATTTTTTTTCTTCTCTTGGCTAATATTGAGGCTGTTCTCCAGTAAAAGTCAAGATTCTTCAGCGACTGGATCATCAAAGCCAAAAGCAAAGTTCTCTGATAAGCATGCCACAGTTTCCTCGGAGGGCTTGACCGCGCCTCCTAACAACAATGAGGATGATTTTGATGATTTCGATCCTCGAGGATTATCCAGTTCTAGTAAGTGTCCTAAATTGTTAATGCAATACTATTTGGTACTTCGTATTTTATATTAATCTCACTCAGGCAATTGCCTTTGAAACACTGCTTATTCGACACTCTCTCAGTCCCCACTCCCTGCCCCCTCTCCCGCAGAAAAAGAGAGAAAACCCCATCTTCCTTACGTCAACCTAGGACAACATCAAATTAAACATTCATGTATTGAGTTAATAGGGAATATAATTTCAGTCATTAAAAGAATATGAGAAGGCTGTCAAGAAAAAGTCTTAAAAGAGTTTTGTAAGAAAAAGTATTTTTATGAACATTGTTCAAAGTTCAATCAAGCTGACAAAAAAGAGTCAAAGCAAGATTTTTTTTTTTTGTGTGTGTGTGTGGGGGGGGGGGGGGGTTGGGTGGGGGAAGGGGGTATATACAAACATAAAGAAACTACAGATTACATCTGATTTCTGGCATACCCTAATTCGTAGAACTGTGGAGGTTCTTATCCAAGAAAGAAAAGAACTGTGTGAGTTTGTTTGACAAACTTCAATTTTGGGATTAAAAAGGTCCCAGTTCCAGAAAGCTAATTTTCTTGGGATGATCTAAAATATAAAGAGTGTTATTGCCTATTGAGATGGCTGGACTAATGGAATATTATGACTTTGTTGATGCTAGATTCCTGAAAACAAACTTGGTCAGAAACGAACAAAATGATGGCCACTTACCTATTTCTGAAATCTGAGAGATTAAGAAGTTGATTTTCTTTCAGAAGTCCAAGTTCAAAGTTTTTAGTGCTTGCTGTTGTTGCAGTAAATATTTTCACACTAATGAAAGCAAATGTATTCTGTGTGCATGGTGTTAATCTTAGAAGAGCTAAAGGCAAGCCTATTATCACTTGGTCATTGTAAAATATTTCGGTAACTGTGCTTCTCTGTGTCTTTGAATTGGAATGAGTAATTTCTTGGCTTCCAAGTGTCATCAACATGCAAGTTTTTTGGTCTTCTCCAAGTACATGAAGTACCTGTGTCAGCCTTTCAGGCATGAAGCAAAATATTTACACAATGTGTTAGACTTGTCTTATTAGGCGTCCGTCCAAAATGGTTCTAGAATTCACATTGGCTAATATTATTCAACCCAAATAGCAGAATATGTTTCCAAGTTCATATTTTGGAAATTGCATCATTGACTATTGAGTTCTTTAATTGATAATCTATCATTTTGAATGATTGGGTCTTTTGAGCGCTTTGATTAATAATTAATCATTTGAATGATCTGATCAACTGGAAATTGGAAGTAGTTTCTGCAAATAATGGTTGTAACTTGTATACTCATTCACATTTATAGCACATTTCACATATTCCCTGTTATATTGAGAATATTTTTTCATGTTAGCCGACTCCATATCAGTTTGGGACTATGGCTTTGTGTTGTTGTTGTCTGCAAATGTTTATCAGAGGAAGTCATAGAATATAGTAGTACATCTTAAAATGAGGCTATACAACTAAAAATGATAGCAGCTTCCCCCCCCCCCCCAAACCCCTGCCCAACAAAAGGAAAAAAAAGGGAGGGAGGATGTTGGGACAAGTCTGGATTTCATGTACTACTTTCGTGTACCATAATGTACAATCAATGATGTTAAAGTCTAAGTTTGTTAAGACTGAGGTCATTCTGAGATCATGGAAGAATCTAAGCCATAGGATCATTCGTGGTGTAGAGTGTGTTGCACGAAAGTGATACATGAAATCTGGACTCGATGGGGGACAGAAGGGAGTAAAAGCAAGGACCGACCTTTTTTCTCTTTATGATAGCTTTGACATGTTTCACCATTTCTTGTGTTGTGAATCACTGTACAGAGGCTGCTGCCGCTGCTGCAATTTCTCCCCAAGTGGATTTGTTCTGTGACCTCATGGATGCACCAGTGTCTGTTGCCACAGAAAAGTCTTGTGGGAATAGCACTTCAGAAGAAGTTGATTTGTTTGCTGGTGCCAGTTTTGTTTCGGCCCCATCACATCAAGAATCAGGGGGAGGTTACCAATCTGAGGTCAGTTTTTCTCTCTTCCTGGATGGTTGCAATTATCATGATACTCCCTCCATACTAGAAAGATAGTCCCATTTTGTTTTTGATGATCAACTTAAGCGAATTATGACCAACAATACAAACAAAATTAATAATCCTAATGAAATTCTAAAAATTGTTATTGATGCACCATCTATAATACTTTAATAACTAGTTATAGAATTTCATTAGGATTATTAAATTTTTATATAGTGCTGTTCAAGTTCACCAAAGTTGACAACCAAAAATAAAATGAGACTATCTTTCTTGGACGGAGGGAGTATGTTACTACCTTTAGAATTGTAAAGCTCTACGGAGAAGTAAATTTTACTGCTTCTCCTTTGTTATACACATGGCCATCACATTGCAACGTGTATAGGACAAGAGATGGAAGGAGCTAGTTTCCCTTCAAACAATGTGAAGTCTATTGAAGAATCTCGACTGAAAACCTTAAAACAATCAAATTGGTTGTACATCAATTTCAATGCGGCTTTTTTCTCTCTCCAGAATATTGCTCGTAGTTCTTTTCTTCTTTTTGAATGACTGGAGTATGCTATGTACTACCATTTATCATATCTGTCTATTCTCTGCAGAGCAAGGTTGATCTCTTTGCTTCCCAGCCTGCAGTTTCTTCTGTAACTTCTCCAGCAGTTGACCTTTTTGCTACACCTAACCCAATTCCACAACCTGAGAAAAAGTCTTCAGAATCTGGCCCGAGCACAACAAAAGCAGTTGATCCATTTGCTGCTGTTTCCCTAAACAACTTTGATGGCTCTGATCTTTTTGGTGCATTTACGTCACCAGCTGAATCTGTATCTATGGAGCCCACACAAAATTCAATCAACGATGGCGGCCTTAACAACCTTTATGAAAAAACTAAAGCCACATCTAACACTCCAGCCAAGAAGGATGGATTCCAAGTTAAATCTGGAATTTGGGCTGATTCTCTGAGCCGTGGATTGATTGATCTCAACATTTCTGCACGTAAGTACTGAATAATTCTTTACTTTGTCTTATATTAGATAAGTCTCTGCGTGACAAAACACTTGAATCATTCCTTTGTCTTCTTAATGATATTGCACTTAGATTTTTTTCTCTCTAATCATTTTGAAATAGCAGCATGCAATGTTTCACAGATAAAGTGTGATTTTTCATTTATTATTATTATTATTGTTGTTGCTGTTTTCTGAGAATTCACAGTATCTTTTTTTTTTTTTTTGTAAACGAAAAATGCCCTTTTTTGGAATGTAAGAAAAAGTTCAAACGCCCCTTGATTTTTAGTACTCTAATTTTAGTTATTACTAGAATTATGCCATTAAAGAAGCCAAAAGTAAATTATAGTCAATTGTTTTTCGGTGAGTGGTTTTCACAAGTTTCACTGCCGTATTTTCCCTTTAGAAACACGTGCGCGCACACACGTGTTTTCCCTTCACATACGCACGTTTTACTATGTTGGTTCTAGCAGTGTAAGACACAATATTCTTGTGTTCAAGTAAAATTGACTCAGCCTCCTCCATTACTTGATTGTCTTGCTTTCTGAATATTCCTTTTCTTTGGGAACTTAATTGCAGCAAAAAAGGTAAATCTATCAGATGTAGGCATTGTGGGTGGCCTAACCGATGAGGAGAAGGACAAGGGACCCACTACTTCATTCTACATGGGCAGAGCAATGGGCTCAGGAACAGGGCTAGGTAAATCCAGTGGCTTTACATCAACGTCCGTATCAGCATCCTCGTCAGCAACAGATTTCGACGATTTCTTCTCTAATATTAGCAGCCAACAAAATCAGTTTGGCGGCTTCCAAAAGTAATTCCCCCCCCCCCTCTATTAAGCCCCATTTTTACGGCATATATTTTTATTTTCCAAGAAATTTAACGTGAGAGAGGATTTTGGGGTGTTAATACTTTATATACATGATTAAACTTCATTTTATATGAGCAAGTGTCTGATAACCTGGTGGGAATTCAAAAGAGTGACATTATGGTGTATCTGTAATGGAAGAACGGCCGTGTTTATGCCTATTTTTCTTGTATTGCGAAAAAGAGTATCGGTTTCTTGTATTTTAATTTTATTGAGATTTTGGATGCAAATGTGCAAAGTAACTTGAATAGCAAGGTCACTTGTAGCAACTGTCCCAATTTGCAATATTTTTAACAATTTCCTGTTTTATGATAGTTCCTTTTTATCCCCTCAAAATAGCACAGTATGCATGTGTACATAAAAGACAAAAACTCATGTGAGAACAACAATACCCGTCACATCCATGAGACGGGTCGGATTCATGACCATGACCCGCCCAAGAATACCCACACACCACTCTCTCTCATCACTCTCTCTCTATACGCAATAACAGGATCCCCTCCCCAATCGTCTTCTCCGGCAAATCCTACCTTCAACCTACACACCGGCGACCCAAAGCCAACGCCATCACCAATTTCCCAACCACAACAACTCTCACTACTCAGATTCTCTCTCTAGCCGCTTTCTCTCACTAAACGCAAAGGGAGGGTCTCTCTCTCTAAACGCAAATTACAGAGAGACCCAATCCACCTCCAATCGGTCATCTTCCTCGCCATTCGCCGGCATATTGAACGTCGATATCAATACTCTGAGTCTGAAATTCAACGCCGATTGTAGCCTTGGAGTGCATATTGAACTCGTTTCTGGCGTAACGAGAAAGAAGGTTTGATTTACTCCTCTGCGCCTTCGTCCTCCGACGAATCCATTTATACAAATTTGAGTGAATTGATGTTTGATGTGATTTAGATTAATTTGAGAGAATTGTGAAAGATTTGAATTTGGAGAGAAAGGGATTTTGGAAGCGTTGCTGAGAGACAGAGACAGACGTGATATTTTTTTTCGGTTTGCGAAAAGTAATAGTTACTATAACATAATGTAATGATTGTATGCATATAAAGTAATAGTTTGTATGCATTAAAGTAATACATATATACGGAAAAGTAATAGTGTTTTTCCCTATGTTTTTTTCGTTTGGCAAAAGTAATACTATTATAATTAAAATAAGTTATTACATTTCAAATGTAATACATATAGTTTGTATTACATTTGAAAAAATGGGTAAAAATAATACATATATACAGAAAAGTAATAGTGTTTTTTCCTATGTTTTCTTCGTTTGGCAAAAGTAATACTTATTATAACTAAAATAAGTTATTACATTTCAAATGTAATACATATAGTTTGTATTATAATACATATATTTTGTATTATATTTGAAAAAATGGGTAAAAATAATACATATATACAGAAAAGTAATACTGTTTTTCCCTATGTTTTCTTCGTTTGGCAAAAGTAATACTTATTATAACTAAAATAAGTTATTACATTTCAAATGTAATACATATAGTTTGTATTACATTTGAAAAAATGGGTAAAAACGAGCTTTTGTTTTTTTAAAACAGGTATTACGTTTACTTATTAACAATGTTACTTTATATTTATATGTATACAGTCATTACATTAAGAGATGGTACCTATTACTTTTTCTAAACGTAATACCTGTTTTAAAAGGCATGAGCTGCCACCCATGGGTCGACCCGTCTCATGCATGAGACGGATCCCCTTGTTCTCACAGGAGACCAACTCTACATAAAATATGAACAAATTCAATATTAAGTGAACTTGTATTAATAGAATTTAGGTCATCAATAATTGTCCATTTGGGGCCTATTGACATAAATCGTTAAATAACCCTAGATTAGGCTCCAACTTGAAAACTACAAACACTATTTTAGCCTCAAATTGACAATTATTAACCATATTCGGCCCAAAAATTTGGAGTAACAATTTCCGTCAACAAGCCCTACATTGATAATTATTGACAATATTTGATCCTAAATCGTTGAAATTGAAACATGGGGCTCTGAAATTAGGAAAACCCATGGCAATATTAGACCCCTATTTTGCGTTTAACCCAACTAGACACTGTTGATGGTAACATAAGAGCAACACTTGCTCATACAATTTCATACACTTCTACATTCCGTCGAATCGTGTAATACATATATTAAACTCAATCTTGTTTTCTGTCAGAGAATCGAGAAAAAAGAAATTGTCGAGAAGTTCAACATCGACACATATATAGATATGAGTCATACGACATGTTAATTCGTAGGCACATTGCTCTTTCAGGCCCTCAAGAAAAGTCAATTCCGAAATTCATTTTCCTTTTCTCTTCAGCTTATTACAGTATCCACAAGGAGGAAGAAAAGTGTTACAGATTTATATAAATCTTAATATATAGATAGCATTCTTCCCCTCAACATGGCCTCTGCTTTCCTCACCTGCTTCACTTGTCCAATGATGAAGATCTGTTATAAGAGGAAACCAAGATTATAGCATCTACGCACTCCACCCCAAAATGAATGACCATTTTGAATTTATGGGTCATTTTGAAAATGTATTTTTAATAGAAAAACAATCATAAATTTCTTGCAATTCACTTTCAAAATTTTAGTTTTGCACAATATAATGAACTATGAAAAAAATTTGAAAAAAAAATCATTTAGGGATCAAGTTTTTTGACGGAAAAGTTTCAAAAGGTCACCATGGTCTTTTGCAAGAACATAATAGCCAGATGGTGTATAGACTAATAAAACGATGAATCTATAAGCTACTCCCTCCGTCCCTAGATGAATGTCCATTTTTACAAAACGTTTGTCCCAAAATGAATGTACATTTTTTTAAAGAAGTTACTTAACCATTCCTGGTCAACCAACAAGTTCTAATTCACACTTAAACTCTATTGCAATATGTTGAGATCATTCAGGGGGTTCTAAGTACTTATGCTACTAAAACTGCTTAAACTTCAACTTTCCCAAATGTCTATTAAAATGAAAATTGGACATTTATTTAGGGACGGAGGGAGTACTTGTTAAGAACATAATAGCCAGATGGTGTGTAGGCTAATAAAACGATGAATTTATAAGCTGTTTAAGTGAAAAATGGTGTGTAAAGGCTTTACACCCCCTCCTTCTAAACTATTCATTGGCGATTACTGTAAATGATTATCAGAGTAAGCAAAAGGAGAAGAATTGCTAAAAGCTCCATGATCCAAGATTTGTTCTCTACCTATTTGACTTGAATTACGTAGTTAATATTAATATTATACAGGGACATCCATTGATAGCCTTGATGCTTCACGATTAATCTCTTATAAAATATATTTTTATTTTATTTTTTGCTTAAGAAGCGTTGAAAAGAAAGAAGAAAAAGTGGCCATTAAGATTCAAATAAATTCACAAAGGAAAATACGAGAGAAATATTGAGAGGGAAAAAAAAATGGTGGGATCAATGAGAGGAAGTTGAAAAGAAGAAAATAAGTCAAAGACAAGTGGTGAAGAATTGACTTGGTAGATATCAACACAGCCGGATGACTAACCTTGTCAGGTGGGCCTTTATCACCTCCAATGAATATCTCACAACTGCAAATGCATTCAACTCAGTGATGGAGAATATAGAATGGACGTGGGACCCATTTAGAAAAGAAAAGAAAAATGCATGGAAGCGGGAAAGAGATATATACTTGCAAGACTCCTTTATAGACAAGATGGTAGCCCCTCTTCTTCCAATAACAAGGCCCATTTTCCCGTGTGGAACATCAAGAACTGATAGAATTTCTCCCTCCAGAGCAATATCCTCTGCAATCAGGGTATCTGCAAGTAAACAACCACTAGATGAATATTTAATATTGTTAGTTTAGTTGCATCAAATTTCCTAATTTAATAACAGAAAAAGTTTCAAAAGAGCCCTTGCCAAAGGATTCCAGAAAACTAAGAAAATCAGAAACAAAGCAGAGGAATTTTGATTAATGTACTTGATCCTCTTTCTCAAAGCTCTCCTCGTGTGGCAATTTCTGCTTACAGAAACTGTGGATTCTGAGTTCAATTCAAATGTACTATCTCTGTCCCGGAAAGTTAGTCCCTCTTTTTTCATTGTTAGTTTGAATGAATTTGAACAATAGTTTAGGTTACTTTCGATTATCCTGATGAGAATCTAAAACTTGTTATTGATAATATTTATAATGGTGTATATGTAACAATTTTTAGATTTTCATTAGGAAAATTAAAAGTAACCTAATTATTGCACAAAGTTCGTCCAAACTAACAACAAAAAAAGGACTAACTTTCCGGGACGGAGGGAGTAAAACATTTTGGAAAAATATCTATTGACTTGTAGAAAAAAAATCTAAAATCTACAGACAAAGCATTTAATATCCTATAACAATTAACAATGATTAATTTTAATAAACACAATTTGATAGATATTAAATGAATGAAAAAGGGCTATTTATATATTTCACAATATTGGGATTATGGTAAAACCTGAAGTCATGAGCTAAACGGATGGCTATAAACTATAGACTATTGACTATAGTCAAGGATTAGATTTCTGTTTGAGCTTCAATTGCTCATAACAATATTGGGATTATGGTAAAAGGCATATGTTTGACCACAATGCAAGACGTGAGGACAAACTAAGGTGCAGTTTGTTTTTATTTAATAAGCCTCTGAATGGCTCAGACGTCTGACCGAACCATACAGAGAGGATTCAGAGTGTTTTGCTTTTTTGGGCCATTAAGAATGAGATTGCCCAAATAATATCTAACCGATTCAGCCCAAAAAAATGCTGAACCAGAAGTGCCCAATCTGAATATCTTTTATGGACTTACCAAAATAAAAAAAAAGTCTTCTATGAACAAATTACTCCCAAATTTCCTCTATATTTCCAATACTATCCTCTTCAGTCTTTCAACCAAGAGTTTTCAACAGAAACAGTTTTCTTCCCCACGTTATTGACGACGGCTTCCAACCCTTCAGCTAGTTTTCTTCCTTATTCACGGTCAATTGGCATGGCCTCCACTCCGCCAGCCTTCAATATTCAAGCTTCTCCAAACTCTATGGCTACCCAATTAGACTTTGTTTCAACCCCCCACACGTTCGAATCCCACCCCACACAAAAAAAAAAAAATTAAAAAAAATCCTCCCCAATTGTGACATATTGAAACCCACAATAATCCACCACGAGAAATCAAGAATACTTGATAGAATCTCGGGCATGCTGGGGTTTCTAGTGAATCCCACCCCACACACACACAAAAAAAATTGTTTTTCACGTTAAATCAAGTACTCTAATTAAGACGGATAAAATAGGAACCTGGAACTGGAGGAAGAGATGGCCAATCTGCATAACCATTATCATTGACACAAAAACATCGACAATAGAGTTCACCACGAACTGCAAGATACCATAAGGATTTTTGATTCATCCTTACCACCATCTTATTATAAATGTACAATAGAAAACGGACATCATCTGCAGCTGCACGAACCATCATTTCAGATAATGGTCTATACGTCCAAAAGTTGGGGTCCTGATAATGTCAATGAAGATAATCATCAATACATTGTACATACAGAGATACTTCCTGAGCCTAAATTTTTGTCAAGTACATTGTACAGAAACTTCACATTCCAACTGAGTGCGTGGCCAAGAAATGTGTAAATTGGCACTATGGTTAAGATTAAATAAAAAAATATTAGGTATATTCCAATAGTTAAATCTTTCACAAAAAGCAATGACACTAATTTCAAGAAATGTGTAAATTGACAATTCCATATGACGACTCATGTTAGCCGACCCCGAATCAATTTGGGACCAACGCTTTGTTGTTGTTGTCAAGCCAAATAATCTTAGTAACTTATAGTTGTATAACAATTACAATACGACTTAATGATACCTCATTCATGTAACAGGTAGGCAAAAAAAGAATGAAGCAAATGCACCAAGTTTAGAAAAACCTTGAGCTTATACATGATCTTGGATTTCCAAACAGAAGTTGCAATAGGAAAACCATGAAGGATTCAATATCAAGCAAGGATTTCTAAGAAGATTTTTCCGAAAAGGGACAAATCCGATCCTGAATCCAAGATTGCAGATCGATCTAATCCAAAAGATGGAATGGCAGAAGCTGCTTTAGCAAAGTGATGGCATCTTAATCATCCCCATCATTCAAATTTTTTGAAAGTGAGGACCCTTCCCCGGATCCTCGCTACACGGGGATGCTTTGGTGCACCGGGCTGCCCTTTTTTAGTGTATTATATGCATTAAATAAGTACTTATCAACCATAATTTTTGCCAGGAAACAAGGAACAAGGAAAGGACTCTTATACTGAGCTCCCTCTATAGACCAATCATACAAGACTTTCAAGTTTCAAGGGGAAAGAAAAAGTTTTTGTTCATTACAAGATGGCATTCTAAACTTATCGCTCACAACGTGACTTTATGAAACTTATCATGAGAGACCTTAGTCTATAGAATTACTTGCGCTTCTCCTTATCATCAGGAATTCAGTTCTTCAGGTTTTTATCAACACCAAATGTCCCCTAAACTCAAAATAGTTGCGGCACTTCACCACTTGTAAGCAGTAGGCATTTCTGGCATGGTGATTGAATGCATGCTAGATATCCTTAAGAAAGCAAGAGACTGGCAGCAGAACTTCAACGAACAATGATAAAGCACTTTCTCCTATTAAAGGCCTGATAGTTTCGGCATATTAGTTTCAACCAGCTTTTAATATGGTTACGAAGACATTATAACTAACCAGTCTCAGAAGAACTCGGACTTCTTCTTTCTCAAGATAAGATATACCTGCATTAAAATGCTCAAGGTAAAAAACAAATATCACATGAATGCTGGCACTAGATGGTTATATCCTTTAAGCACACTTAGTAGAAACCAATGGGGGAAGCTTATGGTGACAATCTATTGCAGAAATAAAAGCAATAAGAGTAACTATATCTAGAAACTAAATCAGAACAGGATAAAGGCACAAGCTAACGTACTTGTTAACGACTAACTGACAGAAGATTCTAATTGCAACCAAAATTTTAGTGCAAGGTTTTTTAGGGATTTATAATTCATACTGATGTAGGACAAAATAGGGGAAGGAGTCAAGTTCGTTATCGTACGAACGGACGGGTGATTGATATCGTTCAATCGGGCGAAGAAATCACCCAAAACAACAACCAAAGTGCTGTTTTGAAAAGAAAGATAAATTCTGAATTTATTTGCTGAAAACTTGATGCCGAATACATGGTTATTCTGCCCTTATATAGGCCACAATATGGAGTTGAATACATGAATTTTATGGATAAGAAAAGAAGATAAAAATAAAAAGAAATAGGAAAAGACTAGATAAAGATAAGATGATGAATCTGAATCTGAATGTGAATGTGACTGTTTGAGTATTTCTGAATCTGACTTTTGAAATATCAGATCTGATCTTATGTGTGTATTGCATGACAATCCGACCCGGAGTTGTCGTCTGAATAGTAGGGGTAAAGGTCAGCAACGTTGAACGTCTTAGAAATCCGCATGTGAACAGGTAAATCTATGACGTAGGCGTTATCATTAATCTTCTTGAGAATTTTGAATGGTCCAATCTTGCGAAAATCAAGCTTGTGTTGTCCTCCACCCCGTTCTTTTCGCAAATAAACCATTACCATATCACCGACCTGAAAAAGCTTCTCACGTTGGTGCTGATCAGCTGCGGTCTTGTAGCGCGCGGTCGCCTCCTCCAGTTTTTTCTTTACTTCTGCGATAGTATCAACGTGATGATGGCAAAAATCTGCAGATTCGCTCTTCTTGAAACCAGAAGGGGGCTTGATAAGGTCAACAGTAGTTGCTGGAGCTCATCTATAAACAACAGCAGATGGGGACACGCCCGTGGCTCGATGTTGCACGCTATTATAAGCAAATTCAGCTTGAGCTAATGCGGCATCCCACTGCTTCTTTTTCTCAACACAAACAACGGAGTAGACTGCCCAATGTACGATTAATGACTTCAGTTTGTCCATATTTGTGGGTGAGCAGAACTACTGAACTTCAATGGTGTTCCAAAACGCTTCCAAAATGTAGCCCAAAATACTGCAAGAAACTTCGGATCACGATCGGAAGTAATTGAGCGAGGGATTCCATGCAGTCAAACAATTTCCTGAAAAATAGCTTTGCAACATGAGGCGTATCAATAGTTTGCTTGCACGGAATAAAATGTGTCATCTTCAAAAAGCGATCAACCACAACAAATATGGAATCAGAGCCTCTTTGTGTTCGAGGCAATCCCAGAACAAAATTCATAGATAAATCATCCCAAGGCTGCTTCGGAATAGAAAGAGGCATGTAAAGGCTGGTATTCTGGCTTTGTCCTTTTTGAATTTGACAGATTGAACATTTTTCACAATCCTACCAGCATCTCTCTTCAATTGGGGCCAGAAATACCTCTCCTCAAGTCGACCAATGGTCTTGTCACGACCCAAAATGAGCACTCAGTCCCCCGGCATGAAGCTCGCGAATAAGCTTTTCTCGAAGTGAGGTCCGCGGAATACAGAGGCGATCACCTTTAAATAAATAGCCATCCTGAATCAGGAAATCTCCAATAGGTTGTTTGGCAAGATACTTGGACCATATATCTCCGAAATCTGGGTCATCATCATAAAGCTCTGGAAGAAAATCAAATCCAATCACCTCGTTGCTAACTGTTACAAGTAGTGTTGTACGTCGACTCAAAGCATCAGCTACCTTATTTGATGCATCTGACTTATGCTTAATCACGTAATTGAATTGACCAAAGTAGGCAGTCCAAAATGAACATGCATTTTATTTTTAAGATCTCGCTGGGTTTAAAAATGCACTAATGACTGGTCAGTATACAACACAAACTCCTTAGGTAGTAAATAATGCTCCCAATTTTTGAAAGCACGAAAAACAGCAAAAAGTTCTAGATCATAAGTCGGCCAACTCTGACGAGTCTCATTGAACTTCTCACTAAAAAAAAGCAATAGGGCGACTTTCTTGCGAAAGAATGCCTCCAACACCAGTTCCGCAAGCATCACATTCAACCTCAAACACCTTGTCAAAATCAGGTAATGAAAGCACCGGTGCTGAAGTGAGCTTTTGTTTGATCTTCTCAAAAGCTCGTGTAGCTTCCACGGTCCACATAAAGGGGCGAGACTGCTTTAGACAAGTCTGTGATGTGATAGGTGCCACAATACAGCTGAAATTTCGAACAAAACATCGATAAAAGGTAGCTAAACCATGAAAACTACGTACCCCGAAAATAGTGGTCGGGATAGGTCAATCTACAATTGCTTGGATCTTTTGTTGATCAACATGAACACCATCTTCGTTGATCACATATCCCAAGAATAGAATACGATCCACCATGAAATGACACTTCTTCAAATTAATATACATCTCGTTATCTTGAAGAGCAGTCAGGACTTGTCGCAAATGGTCCTCATGGTCCTCATGCTCCTCAGTACCTTTGCTATAAATAAGTATATCATCAAAGTAGACGACAACAAATTTATTAAGGAACGGCTTGAGCACCTTATTCATAAGCCGCATAAACATAAACCGAAAGGCATGACTAGCCATTCATATAATCCCTCTTTAGTCTTGAATGCCGTCTTCCATTCATCTCCCGAACGGATTCGAATTTGATGGTAATCACTCGTCAAATCTATCTTTGTGAACATAACCGAGCCGGACAACTGATCTAGCATATCATCCAACCGAGGAATGGGAAACTGTATTGCACAGTTGTACGATTGATAGCTCGGCTGTCAACACACATACGCCACTGGTTATCCTTCTTTGGTACCAATAAAGTTGGTACTGCACATGGGTTCATGCTCTCTCGTATATGCCCAATCTGTAGTAAAGCTTCAACCTTTTCTTGCAAAATTTTGGCCTCCTCGAGATTTAGACGACAATGTGGTAGGTTAGGTAACCTGGCACCGGGAATAAAATCAATGTGGTGCTGAATATCTCGCATAGGAGGGAGCCGTGATGGCTCTGCAGTGAGCTGGGAAAAATCTGCTAATAAATGCTGAACCGTTTCAGGAATCTCCATCTTGCCATAATCAGGTTCAACAACCAAAGCATAAGCACCACCATTTTCTTTCACATCAGCCATAAAAGAATCACGAGATTCAGATAGTGAGACAAGTGCCTGCCCTTCCACTTTAGAAGGTAACTTCGGACTACCGATCAGAGCAACAACAATCTTCTTAGCCTTCCACTGAAACATGTGAATATTATCACGTCCTCGATGAGTAGCATCAACATTATATTGCCAAGGTCGTCCCAATAATACCTGACATGCATCCATATCCACAACATCACAGTAGACATTATCATAATAAAACTTACCCATGTTCAATGGCACTTTACAAATATGATTACCTGCAATTTTGGGCCCTTTTGTATACAACCAATCTGGTATGGTACTGGATGTGGTTCTGTTGGGAGCTGTAACTCATCAACCAATTTTTGAGCAATCAAATTTTCACAGCTGCAACTATCAATGATCAAGCTACAAATTGTGTCCCCTACTCGACATCTCGCCTGGAATATACGCCTCCGCTGGCTCAAATCCTCGTGTTTGGGTGAGCAAAGAGTGCGTTGAATAACACACAAATTCACTATTTTCATCACCACAAACATCATCAGCATCATATTCTTCCTCCTCGACACCAAGGTCTTTCTGATCTTCCTCGGGAATAGCATCCGCCATGTGCACTGGTTTGCTGGCTGGACACTCGTTAGACTAGTGTCCGAGCTCATTACATCTATAGCATTTTGGTTTCTGGTAAGTTTTAGCAGAATGCGCCCCCCTTGAGTCTTGCGGGTCTCCGATGGAACATTTCTAGCTACCGGTGTTGATGATGCAATGGGTGTTGGTGCTTGTTGCTGAAATGTGTCGGCTGAATGTTGTCGACAAGGCTCTAATGGAGGTCGTCAGGCATATGTAAAACGTGGGGGTGGTTGAGATAACCGAGCCTCCGCTCGTGCTGCCATTTCTCGCGCATCAGTAAGTGACATAATGGACTAAACTCCCATGCGTTCTTGAACCTCATGGTGTACTCTCTCACATAGCGAGCAACTTGTAAGTCATCATCTTCTCGAATATTGCATCGAGCAGTCAAACGTAGAAACTCTTCGGTAAAATCAGCTACTGAACGATTACCTTGATAACAGTCCAACAATTGGCGGTAGAGATTCTGGGTGTAATCACGAGGAAGAAATCTTTGTTGCAATAGCTCTTTCATCAAAGGCCAATCTCGAACTGAAGGTTGCCGGAGACGATAACGTTCTTCTTGTAGATTCTGCCACCAAGCTCCTGCTCCTCGTAATTTATACGCAACAATCGACACTAATATTTCTTCACCAACTTCCATTATCTCAAAGAACCGTTCAACTTCATTAAGCCAATCAAGGAATGATTCGATCTCCAAACTCTCATTAAAAACTGAAATTTCAGCCTTGATTCTATACCTATCATAATCATCTCGGCGAGGGAAGTGACCTTGAAATGGCTAAAAATTAGCAGTATGGTCGCGAGCAGGCTGATGCATAAAACCAGGGGCTGGTTCATGTGTTACAGCATGTTGTCGTGTTGCTGGATGGTCACGTTGTTGTCCGCCAAGTTGAAGAGCATCCAAAAGTTGTTGAATTGAACCACGCGTCTCCCGTAAACCTTCTTCGAGAGCTATGAATCGCTGCTCCTTTTCGAGTGGGTTCTTCTGTGATGAAAATTTGACAGAATCTGGACCGCAATTTATAGAAAAATTGCGTGAACCTTAACTCTGATACCAACTGATGTAGGACAAAATAGGGGAAGAGAGTCAAGTTCGTTATCGTACGAACGGAAGGGTGATTGATATCGTTCAATCGAGCGAAGAAATCACCCAAAACAACAACCAAAGTGTTGTTTTGAAAAGAAAGATAAATTCTGAATTTATTTGTTGAAAACTTGATGCCGAATACATGATTATTCTGCCCTTATATAGGCTACAATATGGAGTTGAATACATGAATTTTATGGATAAGAAAAGAAGATAAAAAGACTAGATAAAGATAAAAAGAAATAGGAAAAGACTAGATGAAGATAAGATGATGAATCTGAATGTGAATGTGACTGTTTGAGTATTTCTGAATCTGACTTTTGGAATATCAGATCTGATCTTATGTGTGTATTGCATCACATACAAGGTTTTTTAGCTTTTATCTTGAAATTCATACTCCCTCCGTCCCAAGATAAATGTCCCAAAATGGATTCGGCACGGGAATTAAGGAATAAATATATACTCCCTCCGTCCCACGTGAATGGACACTTATTTCCTTTTTGGGACGTCCCACGTGAATGGACACTGCCCAAAATGGAAAAGAATATTCACTATTCCCTCCACTCATTCTCTCTCCTACTTCACTTTTACACTCACAACATTCTCTCTCCTAACTATTCCTCCCACTCATTCTCTCTCCTATTTAATTCTTCATACTCACAAACACCTCCTCCACCTATTTCTCTCTCCTACTTTTCCTTAATTCCCACACCCAAAAAGTTGGTGTCCATTGACATGGGACGGAGGGAGTATAATGTAAAAAGTGTATAGTGAAATAAATGTTGCGAGTATGAAAATGATGTAGGAAAGAAAAAGTGGGGTAGGGAATAGTTAGTGGATATTTATTGTGAGTATGACAAGTGGGTCCCACAAATAAAAAAGTAATAAAAAACTTTCCTTTTTTGGGTTGAGACATTTTAAATGGGACGCCCAAAAAGGAAAGTTGGGACATTTGGACCGGGACGGAGGGAGTACAAGGTAAGGATTATATTTAGCCCATGAACTATTTCAATAACATTTATACCAAAGATTGTCTGTACTTGAGATCAGGATACCATGACTGTGCCGTTCGAACTTCCATAACTGAAAATCGATATGGTTGAGCAGCATATATATGGGTAAATTGTAACATGGCAGCTGCAATGTTGCATGCATGCTTCTATTAATGCTTGAAGGTTCCAACACTTTTCATATAATTTGTTTTTGTAAAGCGAGAAAATGAAATCAAATTTCAATGAATTTAACATAAATAAGAATCTAAAACAAATTAGGTACCGCAACAGACTAAGTACCACAATAACGTGGATCTGCAAGGAGAGCAACAAATGATATGTAGTCATCTGGCACTTTTGATCGTCCTTCTTGCTCCTCAATCAGAGAATAAGCAATCTGCATGCAGATCAAATTGTCAACATAAAGAGAAAAAAGTGTTTATCACTTTCAATTCAATAGCAATCAAAGTTGATATAGGCATGAATCCATACCTTAACCTGTGAAAAGCGTCGAGACTAAGAACTAGTAGTCGATTTGAAGTCAAGAGTAAAACAACTTATCACGAGTCTGAGAATTACGTGAACGAAAAAGAGAACTCCTAACGAGAAGACTTATTATTGCTACAACTTCATTTTGTTGCCATTTAATTCATACCATAAACATTTGTTACTACTTCTGAGTATTTTGAAGTATGGGTATATAACAGAAGCTTGTAACATATAATAATGGGAATAGAGAAACTGGATCCTATGAGTAAAACCTAACACATGTGACCTCAAAATTACAGAGAGATGATTACTGAATGTGTAATCACCAAGTGGGAGAAGGATGGGAATGGAGGCATCCGGCTGTGGGGAGGTAAGGAAAGGCTAAGACATCTGACCTCAAAGTTATATAGAGATGATTATTTAATTTGTGGTCACCAAGTGGAAGAAGGGTGGAGGCAGGGGCGGATTTACTATAGTGCCAAGTGTTGCCGAGGCAACACCAAAAAAACAAAAAAACAAAAAAAATCTTTTTTGCATAAAATAAACTGTATTGCATATATATTAGATTGTTACATAGAAGCATGTGTCTAAGTTAGCCAAACTGGTTAAGATATTGAGAGATAACCCAAAGGTTTTGGGTTCGAATCCCATGAAATGCTGTTGTTTTTTTTATTTTTACTCTGAAAAATCTCTTTGTTTTTTCACAAAACACGTCATATTTATCAAAAAACCCACTAGAACCTTTCTTTTTTTCGCCAAACACCCCCTAATACTGTTTTCTCTCATTTTCCTCGTTATTTGAAAAAACAACTACAACTATTTTTATTTCTAAAAACCCACAATTACATTTGTTTTATCTCTTGAATGGTACAATTTAAATCATGTTTTTATCTTTTAAATGGTACATATTGAAGCATATTATATTTATTTATGTAAACATATTGAATCTTAGTATTACGCTAATTTTTTTCTTTCTAAAAGAAATAGGCAACACCAAATGTTTTGGTGTAGATCCGCCACTGGGTGGAGGTGGTGGCATCTGGCTGTGGGCAGGTAAGTACTCATGGTTCTGAGTACTGTTCTAAAAATCGTTCGCCTAGGCGCTAGGCGGCCATGAATCGCCGCGCCTAATTTCAAATCCGCCTAACAATGCGTTTAGACAGAAAATTGTCGCCTAAGCTCCCTATGCGCAAACTAGTCAAGGTTGGGCGCCGCCTACCACCAAGATTCGACTTGCTATTTTAATATTTTTATAAAATATTTGTTCCTAAAACAACGTTGTTTCTTATCTGTATAAATTTCAAAAAAAAAAAAATCTCAAACTTAAGTCGTGAACTGATTCATTGAAATCTCAAATCTCAATCTAGTCTTACAAACAAAATTCCCAAATCAGTTCCTCTCTACCTTAGTTCCCACTTCATCTTCATGAGTCGTTTTCGACACCGATTGTTGAGTCAAGGCTTGAGAGGCTTCGACGTCCTCATCTCAAACCCACATCAAGTTATTTAACATGTATACTATAAATTATGTACTCCCTCCGTCCCAGATCAAGGGTCCTCGGGGGGGATTTCACGCTTTTTAAGAAAATTTTTTAAAGTGGGTAGAAAATTTTAGGAGAGAGAATGTAAAAGTTAAATGTGTGGAAGGGAATAGGAGAGAAAATGTAAAAGTTAAATGTGTGGTAGGGAATAAGAGAGAGAATGTAAAAGTTAATAATATTTAATAGGAGAGAGAATGAGTGGAAGGAATAGTAATGGTTTTTTTGTAAATATATGGAGATGATAAGGGTATAAATATATGGAAAACTTTCCATTTAAGGAAAGGGACTCTTGGTCTGGGACGGACCAAAAAGGAAAGTAGGACTCTTGGTCTGGGACGGAGGGAGTATAAATTATCGGCCCCGCGTAAGCCCCGCCTAGGCCCTCTAGGCGCTAGGCCCAGCTCCGGCGCCTGGCAATCGCCTAGCGGTTTTTAGAACCTTGATCTGAGAGCATTCATATATTCAAATAAGGACATCAATTATGGTGGCTTACTTCAGCTGGACTACTAGGTCAATTTCATTGCAAACATGGAAGCAAGATTGATTGGACGGGAGGCATCAAACACAAGAGTTTGGTTGATTTGAAGATCACAAATACAATTAAATCATCCAAAGGAAAAGAAACAAAAGACAACATGTAGTCCATAAGACCAAAATCAAGAAAGAAAGATGTACTTTTTCTCACCTAGGGGAATGTTCTTGAAAACCAAGTCACCCCTAGCCATCCCTCCTTAGGCGAAAATCATGACACACCTTATCCATGGTCAACAAATAGTCCATCTCCTCCCTGCTCAACCACATGGAATGATGCGTGATTCTCATGAATCTTTACTTCTTTTTTTTTGACAAGATTCATGAATCTTAAAACTCACCAGGAGTTTAAAGAGGGAACATAATTTATAAGAATAATGGAGAAACACAAGCCCCAATAAGCGTGACGCAACCCCCCAGATCTCTTATAGGTCCTAGGATCCCAACCTTAAAGTAAGCATAAGTGAAGGCTGCCTCTTAATAGAACAACCAACAAGGAACGAACCCAAGCAACATATGATCCTCCAAATTGATCCTAGCCAAATCACACATAGCCAATTCAACTCGAAACAGACTCGGAAATCTGAAGTAAGCAAGTTCCTAAACCCCATCAAACCCTTTGAACGAAAAAACCGGTTTCATCCACATATTAAAATGAGAGACATGGACCTCCTCTCTACCACCAAGCAACCATATATTAAGACCTTATCATCGTATCTACAGACCAGGCAACCCAAGATATCCACATTTAGGATAAGACAAATGGAGACAAGACCTTTTGAATTCCTCGAGAAGCCTTCAACCACTACTTTAGTTCCTTGTTATACTAACTGCTAAGCGTAAAAGACAACCACAGAGTCCATATTCGCTTCCTATGCCTGTAAGCCCTCTTCTCCATCACAAGATCTAAAAACCAACTTTATCATACATCTTCTGACATTGGAACCCTTCAAGAAAAGCACATCGTATATAGTTAACTAGTTATTGTCCCCCTTAAACCCATCTCAAGACTCTTAGAGAGAGAACCTAAGGCGAGGGTAGTAATATTTACCCAAAAAGGGGTGAAAAGCATTTTTTTTTTGCTTTTGCTGATTATATAAATATGCGTGCACACAAAGCCAGTGCAAGAGAAAACTGAAAGAAAAGGAAAAGAAGTAATAAAGGGAAAGAACAATATCACCTTCCTAACTCTTGAAATGATAACACTCACCTGGGTATCAAAAACATTGTGCAACTTGATGCCGAACTGAAAATACAATGCCTGCATAGGAATCACTTGATAGATATCAGAATATAGATATTCACACAAACAGAGATAGGGCTACTAGAAAATTAAATTAATTAGAGACCTCACTATCCCGTTTGCAATCATGAATAACTTTAGTGATGTTCCTAGACTCAAGGGCAGGCTTACAGGCTTCCACAAGCATTCTTCCACCCTGGATAGCATCAACCAAATATATTGCATCTGGGAAGGCTAGCTGCAACAGACCAAAAAACTCATACTATTCAGTTGAGTTTCAAATGTCATCATGCATATTCATTAATTTAATCGGGTACAGGCAAAAAAACAATATAATGTTAACAGTCAAAGCTCAAGTAACAGTAATAAGCTTTATGCTTCATCAGATATAAAGTAACAAATTGAGAAGGTACATTTTTATCAGTTAAACGGAAGTATCAGTGCACATTATCTTAAAGTATGATGCACATCAGTATATCCAGGATAAATTAGAACAAGAAGGGAAAATATAATAAGAAAAGAGAAGAGCCTATCCTCACGGGTGCTCAGCACAAACACGAACAAAGTTCATAAGCTTAATTTACATCTTCAACAAATCAACTCTACTTAACTTCTCTCGTTTAGTTCATGGAGGAGCAATAATCCACTTCGGTTGTCACATCTGTATTTATACTCTAGTATTACTCTCCTAATACTACGAAGACTAAGCCACTAGCATTATAATTACAAACTATACAGCTTCACTGGGATAATTCTCCAAATCCAGCAATGATTAACTTGCATTAGTTTGAGCTCCCAAATCCTATCATGATAATCAAATACGTGATGTATGCTGCACCAAAGCAATATATATCCAACTATCATTTCGAGAGACAGTGAAAGAGTCAAACAACTGCAGAAGAACAGAGTAACTTTATGCCAACACAAGTAATCAAGTAAGAACTTAATTTCAGTCACAACCTGGCTTCGAAGGTGTAATGCAATCCCTGATGTTAAAAGAATGCAGGGGAAGGTTCAACTGAGTTGGGATATCTGAAAGAAAGCTCACAGCTGCCAAACAGGGCAGCCATTAGCCTGTTATTATATGCCTTTACTTCAACTGTTTGCAACATCATACAGTACCAGAACTTTCTAATCTTCAACAGGCTACACTTGCATAGATACTCTTTAATTGCTAGCCATGATAAAGATGCATATAAGTTTTCATTTTAGGAAGCACATAAAGTTCTCCAGCTTCAGATTAAACAAAAAACTAGGTAAAATATACCCTCCCCCCCCACAAAAAAAGGAGCTACACACAGAATAAAGAACTGTGATATTATTATAATTGGTTCTGATTTATTCTGCTGCTAGAAAAATAGACCCTTAAGATCGATCATCTCTAAATTGGGTTGGCTTAATCGATATACATGTGTACCCAAATATTATAAAAGCATGTTCACAGTATAATCAAAGTTCTGCAGCAAGTGAGTTGACCACTCAAAGGAATTCCAAAACGTCAGACTTGTTCACACGAAGAGTACATTACTTATCATTATTTTGAAATTACACTTATACAATTATTGAAAGTGAATGGGTAATGGCTACTATATAACATAGTTTAACAAAGAAAGCAATTACTACAAAAAAAAAAATTCATTTACATAATAAGTGCACATAGTTATTGCGAATTAAGAGAAGAAAATAAAAGACAGTTCCACAAAATTGTGTAAACAACTGAGGTTAGTCTGAAGAAAGCCACGGTTAGATTGAAAAACATATCTTAATGTGAAACAGAGATTCTCTACAAGAGAAAGCCAGAGCTCATCCAAGTGATGATGTACTTCACCTGAATGACACATAGAGCTCCATGGCGGCAAAGGTCAACACCCTCACAGTCCAAACCAATCACCAAATTCTTGTCTGGTGAAGGATCCAAGAACTCCTTCGGAAGCTGCTGTGCATGAGTGACTATATGGATTGGAACCGGGGACAAATTTGCACCATTATCTAGGGGTTCCCCGCCTGCAGCATACAGATACCCATATCAATCAATTGGAACACAACCAGTTTCCACTGACATGCTTGTGAAGCTGGGAAAGGAATCAAATAGAAACAGATGGACCATCATGGATACAAATAAAAGCAAAACCTGTCCTTAGGCATGATAAATCGGACAAAAATTATATTCAACTATGTTGTCTTCTCAGGTTACTGATAGTTAAAATGGGATTTAAGTGACTACAAGATGGAACATGCCATATCAGAATACCAAGACAAACTATTCACATAAGATGATCAAAAAAGGAATAGGAGGGAAGTATAAAAAGATAAACACTAAGGAAAGGAAAATGAAATGAAAGATCACTATTTTAGAGTCTGCATTATCTGTTAGAGTCAAATTGAATCTCATGGTCAATGACTCGGTTAAGGGAAGTGAGCTGTGGGTTACGGTCAAAGTAAAGTGAATCTCATGATCATCTCTTCTAACATCGTTAACCTGCTTCATGTCTTTGGTGTGAGTTGTTTAGTGTACTGGACAAGAGTTGGGTGTGTCCTATAAAAAGTTTTATTGAAAAATATTCCGCGTGCATGCGATCCCAAGTTCAAGTTTGAGGGAAGGTTTCGTCCCTTGCGCTCCCGAGTTTTAAAAACGAGAGAAAGGAAAGAAAATGGGAGGAAATCTAATATATTTTCCTCTCTTTTTTTCATTAAGGGTACAAGTGTAATTCAATTTTTTTCCATCCTTTTCCTTCCTAAACTCGGGAGCACTTCAATAAGTTATTGAATTCCCTCCCCTCCTCTTCTTTCCCTTCCCTTTCTCTCCCCTCCTTTTCTCTTCTCTCCTTTTAAAACTCGGGAGCGGACCCTAGTTCCTTGAGGGAAGAAGAAGAAAAAAACTCAATTATGTTACAGATATAAAGAACACGAAATGCCCTCATAAAGAAGGAAACATACAATTAGCAGGAAAAGAAGGCGTAATACTCTCTCCGTTCAAGAAAATGAGTCCCTCTTTCCATTTTCGTTTGTCCCAAATAAATATTCCCATTTCCAAAATTGAAAGATTAATATTGTTGAACTTCCTACATTGTCCCAAACTCAATGTCAAACTGTTCGATTCTTGGCATAATATACAGAGAAACAAGTAAATTTCCAAAGAAACCTAAAATCAAACAATTTGCAACAAACCTATTTACCCAAAGATAGGAAATAAATTCCACTTGATTCAAAGAGACCCAAATTAACCCACCAAGAATCACACAAGAATACGAAAGTAAATCATAAACCCAGAAAACAAATACAATTATGTAACTAATTTCCATAACGTGTTAGTGAAATTACCTGGATCAGAAGGCAAGGGGACTTGAGTTTGATGGATTGACGGAGAATCGGAGGACGACATTTGATGACGATCCTAACATCCAGTGCAGTCGGATCAGTAATTATTCACTCCCCAAAAATGCAGTCATGTACCTTTTCTTGCCAATTACTGAAATCCGCCCAAAATAGAAAGTCAAAAGAGTGATGCTATTCCCACTCGCCTTTTTTTTTTTTAATTACACCCACCAAAACCAACTATTTCCCAAACTACCCCTTCTTCTCCAACCCACACACTCCACCATTTTCACTCACATGTCCTTCGTGCACCCACTCAACCTCCTCATTCGACTACAACATCGATAAATCCACCATTACAAAGTTAGGTTAAAGAGAGAAAGGATAGAGACAAGTGTGTGTGGTAAGGAGAGCGAGGGTGCTTGGCATGTGTATATGTTCTCGGGGGCAATGTTCCTTAGAGAAAGGAGGGAGTTGGGAGTTTTTGAAGAAAAAAAGGGGAAGAGGGAGGTTCAAACCACCGGTAGCGACAACATTAAGCTCCGAGAAAAGGAGTATTACGAATACTATTAACATAACAGGGCGATTGTGGAAAGGAGAGAGGAAGGTGGGTGAGGATGGAGAAAAAGGGTGGAGTTAATGGAGTATCATGGGAAACAATTATTTTGCGTGTGTACTTAAAAATGGTGGGTGTGAATAGCAACACTCCATATTCTATGAAAAAACTATTTTTCCCTAACTATATATTTTTGGTAGATTTAGAAATATTGTACTCTCTCTAGGGTTGTTACACGAATCGAGCCGGCTCGAGCTCGGCTCGGGCTCGGCTCGAAAAAAGCTCGAGTTCGAGTGGGCTCGAGGTGAACTCGAGCTCGAGCTTGAACAGATTCTCAAGCTCGTCATTTTTTTCGAGCCGGCTCGTGTTCGGCTCGTATGTTCGACGAGCTCTGTTCGAGATCGACTCGTTTGAGCTCGACTCGGGCTCGGCTCGTTAAAAGCTCGAATAAATTTTAGTATATATATTATATATAAGTCGAAGATCGAGCTCGACTCGTTAAAAGCTCGTTTGATTTCAGTTTTTTTCAAAAAAATAAGTCGAAGCTCGAGCTCGGCTCGTTAAAAGCTCGTTTGATTTCAGATTTTTTTCAAAAAATAAGTCGAAGCTCGAGCTCGGCTCGTTAAAACTCGAGTTCGAAAAGCTCGCGAGCCAGCTCGCGAAAAGCTCGAAACTTGATTCGAGCCGAGCTCGAACATGCATTCTGGGCTCGAGCTCGATATTTTTTATTCGAGCTTGAGCTCGAAACTTCAAAGCTCGGCTCGGCTCGTTTACAGCCCTAACTCTCTCCGTCCCACTTCAAAGAGCCCTGATAATATTTCACGATTTGTAAGAAATTTTTTTAAATATGAATAAAGAATTGAAAGAGGGAAGAAGATTAGAGGAGAGAGAATGTAAAAGTTAAAAATATTTAATAAGAGAGAGAATGAGTGGGAGGAATAGTAAGTTAATGAAATGAATGATTTTTTTGTAAATATGTCAACATTATAAGGGTATAATGAATGATTTAATGTAACAACAGAAAATTTTGGGGAAAACATGTTTCTCCATAAGTTATAAAAAGTCCTGTTTTTAAATATATCGACTTGGTGTTTTAATGCATAAACACACTGTTTTAAGGCCTAAACTCGCTATTTTATTTTCTAGCTTAAACTCACTGTTTTAACGCCTAAACTCACTATTTTATTTTCTATGTATTTTAAGGCATAAACTCAATGTTTTAAGGTCTAAACTCGATATTTTAAGGATGAAAAGTGGGCTTTTTATAAGTTATAGAGAAACAGGTTTCCCCTAAAACTTACTCAATTATAATCTAACAAATTTGACTACTTTAACTAACGAACTAATAATTTAAATAATTATACGAGCACTTCTAAACCATAAAATTACAATCTTAATCATTATAACGTCAATATATATATATATATATATATACATATGAACAGTATAAATCGAGATACGAACATGGGCTTGTCCGGATCAGGCCCAAGTGGATTGGGCCCATAAACATAATTCATCTCTGATTTACGAGAAACAACAATGAGCTTCCTCGATCTCGTACCTCATCGTCAATAAGGCCAAATCTAGGCCCAACAAGCAATCAGAATATGCCCCAACTATGAGTGTCGATGAGACCTCCCTCGTATGCCGAGATCATCTCCCTAGAGGACGAGGTGCCTTCCTCAGCCTTGACGTTACCAATGTGTTCTCTATGTTACTTATTCTTTCCCCGACTCATCATGGACCGAGAGGTCATGAATGACGAGGAGAGGAAAGTTCGCCCCTCGGCATATCTTCATATGACGAGGAGCCAAAATCATTCTCCTCGTCATATCCTCATATGACGAGGAGGCAAAATTATGCATCTCGGCGTTTCTTCATATCGACAGAGATTTATATGACGAGGAGACAAATTCAAACATCTCGGCCCTACCTGCAAATGACGAGATAAGGAAATTACTCTCCTCGGCTTACCGGCAAGCAGTTATAACAATCCTAGTCAAACAAGGATTCAGCAGTTACAATCTTATCAAAATTGTAACCACCTCCTACAATACAGATCAAATAAGGACTCCTTAACAGATATAATCCTCTTAGGATTATACCTTATCTCTTTACAGTCCAAGTTCAACATGGATTATGTCAATCCATCCCTATAAATACAAGTCATATATCACATTCTTTGGTACGTTACTTTCTATATTCCGAAACTCTGTCAATTTAGTTTCTCATCACAAAATCGTGAACTTATTCTCACGCCGGAGGCCCTTCGCTAGTGAAGCCCTAGCTTAATTTACGTATATTATCTTATTTTCAGGTTAAGCAATCGCCGGAACAAACTCCACTTCTTATTTTGACACGCAACTTCATTCATAAATTGAGGGTAGTAAAAAGTCAATAATGGAATTGCAGTCCATAACTCCATTATATTTTTCTTTCTAATTTGCAATTTTGTTGCACTGAGAACATCACTTGCTTTATTAATTATTTTGATTGAGCTTAGTTATTTGCCTTTTTTGATGATTTATATTTAATGAGTTGTTTCCTGGGTGTGCAGTGTGTTTTAGTGTCAATGCATGTATTATTGAGTGTTAGTGTACATGTAAACGAGTGCTAGTGTCAGTGTAAAAGTGATATTAGTGTAAAAAAATATTAGTGTATTTGAGTGTCAGTCAAGTGTAATAAATTGTCAATGCTAATGTAAAAGAGTGTCAGTTGATTTAAAAGAGTACTAATGCATGTGTGTTTGAGTGTCAATACATGTATAATAAGTATCAGTGTGAGTGAAGAAGATTGTCATTGTTAGTGTAAAAAAGTGTACGTATTAGTGTAAAAAAGTGTCAGTCTTAATGAAAAAGAGTATCAATGTTTGTGTAAAATGGTGTCGTTGTTTTATGCTTGAGCGTCAATGTATGTATTTAAATAGAAAAGAGTGTTAGGATTGTTATTAAACAGTGCTAGTGTGAATGTAGAATAATGTTAGGGTTAATATAAAATAGTGTTAGATCATATATTTTGAGTTAGGGATGATCGAAACCGGTTTCGGACCCGGTTCCGGTTTGGAAAATGTATGACCCTTAACCGGCCCGGATTGCTCACGGTTTCGGTTAATCCGATTTCGGTTTTCTCCCCAGTTCGTCTGGTTCAGGGCTTTTTCCAGTACGGTTCCGGTCCGGTTCTACTGAAAAACAATGAATTTTCGTTCGGTTCCGGGCTTTTTTTGGTCCGGTTCACCATTTTGGTGACCCTTAACCGGTCCGGCTTCAAACCGGTTCCGATTATCCTGGTTCCGATTTTCGTGACGGTTCATGGCGGTTTCGGACTTTTCCGATTCGATTTTCCGATTCCGATCCGATTTGGCCATCCCTATTTTGAGTGACAGTGGATCCCACCTAGCTTGATTCATGATTCAGCTTCTTTATTATCTTTATCGTCCAATTTCCTACGTCAATTCCTTTGCTGCTACTAGGACTTCTCCAAACGACATTATGAAGCATTTCATCAAAATCTCATCTTCACCGGACGTTGCAGTCGGTACCCTCCACTTTGTTTTGCTTTCTAATTCTTAGGCTAAATTTAAAATCTTTTCTTTTGAACGAAGATGGATTGAAAGAGGTCGCCCCAATGTTTCATTGGAATTCCTCAATTACTATGGAGTCATCTTCAAAACGTATGTCGGCGGTGAACACGTGTCGTGCAAAATGCATTTTTCTTAATTTATAAAAAAAACTTTTTTTTTTGAGATTTTAGCGTAATTAATCTATATTACAATAGAGGAGAGTTTTAACTGCCACAAAAAGAATGGTCAGGATTGAGTTTCAAAAAAGACAAAAAGTGGTCAGAATTGAATCTGAATTCAACCTAAAGTACCTACATTCTTTTTTTTCCACCTCCACCACATCTGTTACGGAACCTCTGTTCCTGCAGAAACGCATCTCTCTTCTTCTTCTCCTAATCGAAAACACGTTGCATTGAAAACGCACTAGGAATGACTAGACCAGAACTGAAACCGGCCCGAAACTGTTGAACCGCCACGAACCTGAACCGGTCGAAACCGGAACCGCCTCGAACCGAAACCGTTTGAAATCGTAACCGGCGGTTTGGCGATCCGATTCTGATTTCTACTTTTGAAAAACCGTGAACCAGCGGTTTCGAACCGCCTGAACCGGAACTGGAACCGTTGAACAGTTATCAAAATCGTCAAATTCGTCAGAAATTTCGTTAGATTTGTCAGAATATAGTCGTTAGAGTATGGGGTATGTGGTTAAATACAAAATATTTTTGTTTTCCTAACATATTTTCTCAACTATGAATACAACCCCCTCCCCTCACAATTTTTTCACACAAATCCCATTAACTCTCTCTTAACCTTCTCTAACGAAATTCGTTAATTTCTTTGATTCTCAAGCTCAAATTATAATCTAACTCTCATTTGTTCAAGTTTTAGGCTAAAATGTATATAAGGGGTATAGATATACGATTGTGTGGTTCGGTTTTGAGGTATATATGGGATTTAAGGGGTTAAAGTATGGGGTATATGGTTAAGGTAGATGAATTAGGATTTAGGGTATGGAGTATATAGTTGTGATTTAAGGTTTAGGGTATATGATATATATGAGAATAATGTAGATAAGTTAGGGTTTAGAGTATAAAGTATATGATTTAGATTTAAGTATTAGAGTATAGGTATATGCTAGATTAATGTATATGAATTAGGGTTTAGGGTATGGAGTATATGATTTAGATTTAAGGTTTAGTATATAGGGTATATATGAGATTTATGTAGATAAATTAAGATTTGGGGTATGGGGTATGGAGTATATGATTTAGATTTAAGATTTAGGGTATATGATTAAGGTATATGAATTAGGGTTTAGGGTATGAAGATTATCATTTAGATTTAAGGTTTAGAATATAGGGTATACATGAGATATAGTAGATGAATTAGGATATGGGGTATGTAGTATATGATTTAGATTTAAGGTTAAGGGTATAGGGTATATACGAGATTTAGGTTTAATGTATGAGATTTATGATTTAGTTTTTCTTTTATATACTTTCATTTGTTTAAATTTTCTAACATTTCTATATACCTTTTTGTAAAAAAAAATCAGTAATAAAAAAGTCTAAAATATTAATCCCTAGTCAATAAAAATATATAAAATAAAATTAAAAAATAAAGGGTAGTACATCCTCTTTTCTTTTATATATTTTCATTTGTTTAGTTTCTTTCTATTTTTGTTTATATAACTTTTTGTAAAAAAAAAATCACTAATAAAAAAAGTCTAAAATATTATTTCCTAGTCAATAAAAAATAAAAAATAAAGGGTAGTCCGTCCCTAAATTCTTTTATATACTTTCACTTGTTTAGTTTTTTTTTAATCATTTTTTATGTACCTTTATGTAAATAAATATCAGTAATAAAAAAAGTCTAAAATATTATTTCCTAATAAATAAAAAAATTAAAAATAAATCAAGGGTAGTCTGTCCCTCTTTTCTTTTATATACTTTCATTTATTTAAATTTTTTTTATCTCTTTTTATATACATTTTTGTAGAAAATATCAGTAATTTTTTTTAACAGGGACCAAAGGGAGATATTGGCTTGGGTGCACTTCAGCTGAGTCAGCACCGGATCTTCCTTCTCAGAGTCTACCTTTTCTGCTTCCGGCTTATAAGGCCTCTTGTCTGCCCGTGGTTCGGAGCTGATATTTCTTTTGTCAACCATGCGTGGTTCCACATTCATCTGCCCAGAACGAGTCATCACATAGACATTTGACTTTCCCAAGTCATTGACTCTCTTGGAAGATTCTTTCAGTTCTTTTAGGGTTAGCGGTGGGCTTTTGCTGGCATACGGCTAACTCTGCTGGTTGATTTGGTTCACAGCATCACTGGAGGTATAAGCAGCTTCACAGATCTGATCCCAGGTTACAGGCTTTCTGGATCTTTCCGATTTCTGGGCCCCCCACTGATTTAGCAACTTGCTGATTTCAATTTTCTTCCTCGCTCAAGGCTTTGACAGTTTCATTCAAACCCTTAAGAGTCAACATACAACAGAAGTCATCATTCCCGGGACTTGAAGGCTTGCCATTGGCTTCATCATCTTGCCCTAGCAACTTCTTCAGCAATGTAGGGTCACACTCTTCATCACTATCAAGCATATCTTTCCTTTCTCTTGGAGTCAACCTTTTGAAGGCTTCTCTGACACTAGCCAAACACTTCCTGAAATGGGTGACTCCATCATCAATAAGGAGTTCTTCAGGGTCAAACTTCTTGACAGGTTCCAGGTCATTGTCTTTGGGTGGGTTTTCTGGGCTAATTGGCTTTCGAGCGAGCCATTCTTCTACTGTTTCTTCTGGCATTTCAACTGTGCCTTCCTCAAGCTCACTACAGTAACTTCTTTCGAGACCTTCGTCCTCACCCTGATAGCCAATTGTGGCAAAGGATGGTCGGGATACTTGACGCCATATAAGGGGCATTCTGGGCTTTTCCTCTGGCGTGGGGATTACCAGGAAAATGTCATTGTTATCATAGGATATAAATGGGACCGGGGTCGCTTCAAGCTTCAAGACCCTTTCTAGGGCTTCCATATACTCTTC
This sequence comes from Adenophora triphylla var. japonica, assembly GCA_022495995.1. NCBI lineage: Eukaryota > Viridiplantae > Streptophyta > Magnoliopsida > Asterales > Campanulaceae > Adenophora > Adenophora triphylla. The sequence goes on from JAFEMH010003316.1 coordinate 206,386, forward strand.
CTTGGATAGTGGCTCAGGGGTGACCCTTAATACTGCAATAGTATCCACCCTTCCCGACGGAGGCGCAGTCTCGATGACATTTACATATTCCGGGTCGATAGGGGGAGCCCAATTTCCATGTTCGGCTAAGGCTTCAATCAACTCTTTCCATTCACCGACTAGGTCTCTGTAGGGAGTATTGAATTCTAAAATGCTGAACTCATATTCTTCCTCCTCCAAGCTCTTGCGAAAGTTGCAATCGATGAGTCCTTGGTAGGGGATCATATGTCGAAGGAGGAGGGCATTGGTTGTAGGATAGAGGGGCTGAAATCACTGTTTTTGGAGTCTCATCTTCCACCATGACCAAAGAACCGTTTGTTTCAACTACTATCTGAACCCCATGACCGCGAAGAGCATCGATGAGCATGGCTTGCTGCTCTTCATGAGGCTTGCGGCTGTTTTTCAAGGCGAGGGTTAACTCTTCCTCTCTAGTCATCAGATTACCCATACCACCACTGTTTTCTGTCAGATCTGCCATTCTAAACCTCTGAGTAGACGAAACTGATGATTCTGGCAAACTGTCTGAGCCCGAAATTTCTGTACTGAAAAGCCGCTGACCCGGCATTCTCACCCACTTCTTTCTCGCCGCGGGAAAGGGATAGGCAAGGTTCAGACTCGGGGGTATGTGTTTAGGCTGAAGGATCAAGTAACATGCAATTAAGAATCTTCAAGTTTACTTAAAATAGCGTCTTTTAATTATCTCTATTTGGTTGGAAAAGGTTGCCCTTCTTTTTCACAACTACTCTAGATCTTGGATCAGTGGCTCCGTCACTACGTCTATAAGCCCCTCGTTTTGCACCTGTATTTCGACATTCCAGGGTGGATAGCCCCGGGTGAGGGTCCTATAGGGCAAGCGGATCCCACCGACCGAAAGAGAAGTACGGTCCTAGGGTCTAGTGAATCATAGGAATTTTAACGCACGAGCGATGCGGATTATAGTCAATGTCAATGTCGTCAAAGTCAAGTCTTTAGCCTTAACGAAATTTCGGCAGAGCTTCCTTTGCGCGAGAGACGTTGACTTCGGCGTTATACAAGGAAGATAATAGGCATAGGTCGGACGTTAAAAGTCGAATGACACGGTGTCACATTGAGCGTTGTTGCATACTTTGTGCAAGTCAGAGTCAAAGTCAATGCCGGGGTCAAGAATTTTGCCAATTTTGCCCAACAAAATTTCGGCATGGCTTCGCTTGCGCGAGGAATCTTGACTCTAGCAAGGGCTCGGGTTTGACTTTTACATACTCCGTGCAAGTCAAAGTCAAAGTCAATATCGGGGTCAAGATTTTGCCAATTTTGCCTAACGAAATTTCGGCATGGCTTCGCTTGTGCGAGGAATCTTGACTCTAGCATGGGCTCGAATTTGACCTTTACGTGGGTATACGACGAGGCTGTATGACACGGTCTAGACAAAAACCAACCAAAAAGTCACGGTTTTGAAAGTGTGACACGGACTAGTGCAGTGGTCGACATGGGTTGCCTTGGGGAGTTTGGGATGATTCCGTGCACGCCTGGGAACGTCGTAACACTGTCTGTGACAGCAACTGGACAACCATCCCGGGTTAAGGACGTGCGTGCAAAAGTGTACAGGAGATATATAGTGCGTGTAGTGTGCAGTCACCTAAAAATTCTATTTTGAGTTAAAATAGAGATTTTTCATCATGTGTTTTAAAAGAATGTTTTGGGACGGGGAAAAATGCTTCACATAAGCACTTAAATTTTCTGGAACCAGGCCAGATTCAGGACAGAATAGTCCTAAATCGCCACAGTTTCCAGATTAATGCCGAATGTAAAGCGTGCCCGGTGGAATCTAGCTGATGAGGCCCTACGCGCGGACCCAGGCGAATCAGGCCGCATGGCTGAAACCAGCAGTTTTCCAGGTTCCAAATTGTTGCCATTCCAAAATGTTTTTCCAGAGATTTTCGGCAACTTTCAGCTTCAGATTTGTACCTGCTTATCATTCAGAGTATGCACAATCCAAAAATAACACAAAGAATGCATGAAAAAGAAAAATTGAACAAGCACAAAAATTGGACCTGTGACGGAAGGCCAACCCTCGTAAATGTTCCAAAGCTTCTTATGAGAGAAGAAGTTTGGAAGCATTTACTTTGTCCCCAGCTGAGTCGCCAACTGTGAATTACCCCACAAAAAAGGAGAGAGGGCAGGGTTCACCTCAGTTGGAAGACACCATATTTATGAAAAACGGAGCGCCACGCCATTTTGATTTATCCTCAAAACTTTGAAAAAAAGGAAAAGGGTTCGGAGGTTAAGTTACTCCTTGGGAAGAACATTTGGCGTTCACCCAAGGAGCCTTGCAAAAGCAAGTCTTCCAAGGTTCAAAATTTGTGCTTGTTTGTGTGCGTGTGTGATTTGAGAAAAGAGAAAAGATGTGCCAAGTTTATTATCCGAACGTAAGAACCATTTTAAGAAGGTTTTAGTTCGGGATACCTTTGACTTTGGTGTTTTCGGGATTTTGATCCCATACTCACTTTGAACTTATCATCATTACGGGACCTATCTACCCTCCCATTAGATTAATCAACCAACATGGGCGTAGAAGCCTTGGTATGTCTTAATCTAACCTTCCTTGGGGATTTTATTCAAATGTGATTGAAGAACTTGTTTTTAAGTCCAAGAATGAGACTTTTTAGAAAAAGAATGAATCTTTGTCCATCAATCCTACATCTTGAGACAATGATGATTCATAGGGACATTTTTTGTTTGTATCAAGTGATTATCAGAGATTTGGGACCAAGACTCATTGATTTCTAAAGGGACAAAGATTACGGCATTTATTAATGGGATTGATGTAAAGATGGAGTCTTTACACCAATCCTCACTATGGAATGCTCAAGAACCATGGGACTAGGGGAATGAGATATAAAGATTGGATCTTTATGTTCATCCTATGTCTTTGATGCCTTAGTAGGCTTTTAGACAATCCTTGGAGAAAGATTCCAACTTTAGAGATATGGGGAGAAACAATATTAACATAAAGATTGCATTTTTAATATGAAAATACAAGGAGTATCATTAATCTAAGAACATAATGTAAAAGGATGATCTTCATGATTTCTCCTCTGTCCTTAATACCTCATTAGGTGGTCAATCCTTGGAAAAACTAGATCAAGGGAAGGGGATGACATATAGTAAATAAAGATTGCATTTTTATACATAAATGTAAAGGGGAATCACATTCTCATTTGGTAGATCATCCCTAGAACAAGCCACTTGTGGAATCTTGTTCATCATAGGGAGAGGATCTCCATTGAGTCATTTGTGTAGGGGAGTGGGAAATATAGAGTTACATTGCTAAAGGCTAAAGCTTTATGACATAAATAAAGATAAACAACAAGTAACAATGGAATAAGAGTATATAGGAGTGTATTAAGGGTGAGGGAAGGAGAGATTACCAATATTGGTGTTTCTCTATCTTCCAAGGGAGGTTTTCCTAGGCAATATCTATTAGGAATAGATTAGGGTAGGATTACTGTATGAGAGAGAGTGGTTTAGTATGTTTTTGAAAACTGGAATTCGAGTTGTGATTTCTGCAGAGTAACAGTGCTGAAAATTCTCCTTTTAAAATGAATAGAGGAGACCTCTATTTATAGGCTTCTGGTGTGCTTCTTATAAGGCCACCCGGCATGACCATGCGGTAAAATAAGCCGCCCGACGTCTTCTCCTGTCGCGTTAGCTTGTTTCTGGAAACATGCAAGGTGGCAGGTTGGAAGCTTCTTTCCAGCGAGGTCCTATCCAGAATTCTTATTCTTGATAGGTCCTTCCTTGCTCGAAAAGTCTTGAAAAGTTCCCGAATTGCCCCTAAAATTTATGAAAGTTTGGGGAATTGCTAGAAAACTTTAATTGGAAGGCATGAGCCAGATTTGGGTACTTATAACGACCAATCGAATCACGATGGAGACGCCGTAAGTACCAACAACGAGAAGAGCTCCGGAGCCGCCGGGAATGGTGGCAGTGCTATTGCCCTCGGCTCTAGTAATCCTCTCGGCGGTCCTCTGCTCAGGTACCTCTCTCTTCCCCTTCCTCTCTCCCACCTATTTGTGTCTGTGAGTTTTTCTAGGGTATTGACCAATTAGGGGATAATTAGTTCAATTAAGCATACGTACATGCAATTATGTGTATTTGTGATTAATATGGTGAACACACTCTACCGTTAATTATTTAGTTCATATTTTTTAAGGGAAAATAAAATTTTGTTTTGGGACATGTGTAGTAATATTGTATGTTCACTCCTCACCATGTAATGCTAGACTTAGTAAAGTAAGAGAAGAGCATTTTGTTTTACCCATAATTTGCCGGTATTTGTTGGCTTACGAAGGATACGTAACATACAAGTTGGAAAAGACAAAAGGAACATAAACAAAGAAGGATTCTTAGTTGGGTATGGGAATCGCAACATTCATCAATTAAAAAGTAGTACTCAATCGTCCTGAAAATATATGCTAATTATTTAACAATCTATTTTATAGTTTTTACATGTAAAAAGATACATTTTCTCTTATTTCAATGTGTTGTTTATTATAGGACAACTTTGGATGGACAGAAAACCAACTTGCTTGGTCATATAATGACTCTGATAAATAACTGATATTTGTGTGTCTTTTGTATATTTTTCTTCTTACAATTTTGATTTACCTGTACTATTTTCTGCAACATTATGTGATGGTTTACCGATATGAATGGAAGCTATTTTAATGAAAGAGAATAGCAATTTATAAAGTTAATATAATGTTCTGATTTCACATACTTCGAATTGAATAGCAGTCATACTTGGGTTTGGTGAGACTTCAATTATCTTTAGATTTGTAAGGTCAACTTAATGGAGCAATTACCATCAACGAAAGTAAAAGAAGTGGCAACACCACAAGAGGTATTCTTCATTATCATCTTTTTATCCTTATATTCTTCGCATTGTAGATAGAAATACAAATATTATAAGTTAGATATTGACAAATAAAGTATAGTTGCATGAATTTTCATAATGTGTTATTAGGAATATAATATAATATCATTATATTATATTCAAAGTATATATTGTAATATATAATTTAGGAAACACAATATTTGTAGGAAATACAATCTTAGAAACCATTCTTAGAAATCTTATCATTCTAGGAGATCAATCCTTGAATTAGATTAGAATCCTTTTCCTTTTAGGAGATTACCTCTCCATTGTAACACTATAAATATGTACCTCTATTATCATAATCAATTGAGTCATTCAATTCAATTCATCTCTTCCCTGTTTTGATTGACTTCGTCTAACTCTCCTTATTCTAATATGGTATCAGAGCATTAAGATTCATAGAAGGACTTCTCTGCCAAAATCTAGCTTCTGCCACCAACTACCAAAACCCCCCACCACCCTCGGCTCAAAAACACCTTTTTGGTCGAAACCCATTTTTTTTTTGTAATTCAACCCCTCGGTTCAAAACCCCATAACCACACCTTTCTTATAGGGAATTGCTAAAATTGTCTTGACTCACCATATTTCAATGTGAAAATCCAAATCCACACGTGAGGGGTGAAACCCCTACTTGTACAAGGGGACTCCACGTGCTCGTCTCACACGTGAGGGGTAAAACCCCTACTTGTACAAGGTGACTCCACATGCATAACCCCTACTTCAAAACCCCATCTGCCTAGCCGAAACCAATTCCCCATACTTCAAAACCCCCTCGGCAAAACCGAAAACCCCTCTCCACAACCCCACCGTCTCCGACGTAGTCATGCTCCAACCTATCACCACCTAGAATGCAAGGAACCACATCTAATCAGAAATGATGTACATGTACGGGAACACATCTTCAACTCGTCATCAAACCCGATTCATCTCATCACTCTCCAAAATTGGACTTATCCAAAGACCGTCCATCTTGCGGGGCCATATTGGGAATATAATATAATATCATTATATTATATTCAAAGTATATATTGTAATATATAATTTAGGAAACACAATATTTGTATTAGATTAGGAAACACAATCTTAGAAACCTTTCTTAGAAACCTTTCTTAGAAACCTTCTCCTTCTAGGAGATCAATCCTTGTATTAGATTAGAATCATTTTCCTTCTAGGAGATTACCTTCCCATTGTAACCCTATAAATATGTACCTCTATTATCATAATCAATTGAGTCATTCAATTCAATTCCTCTCTTCCCTGTTTTGATTGACTTCGTCTAACTTTCCTTATTCTAATATCTCTATGATATTTTTTTCCATCCTGAATACAACTACATTTAGTTAGAAATGATAAATATGTATATATAAAAGTATTATACTACTTGTAGACACCCCGTTCTGAACACATCGGATCATATTTATACCACTCTAAGTCTCGCTTTGAGTCAAGAAGTAGAAATCCACCATTTTGTCATGTTTCGTTAAGTTTTGACTAACCACCGTTAGTTCGGGACTAGACTGCATACGAGATAACGAGGAAAGGACGGAATTGTCCACAGGAACAATATCTCGCCGCGAGATGGCGTGTCTCGCGCGAGATATCGTCCCTCTGCAGAATGCAGATGACAGTTTCCTCGTCGATTTCAACCTCTTTTCGGGATAAATCTTCATCCATCCGGCCAACCAATAGAGTTTGGAGTCTGGAACCATCTTGAAGTGTTTGATCTCATCTTCAACACTTCCCCAACCCCTATAAATACTTGGTGACTTCCAAGGATAAAGAGGACGAATTTTCACAACACACACATTTTGTTGGTTTCTTTCCTTGAAGGATTCCTGCAAAATCACTCTTAAATCACCTCAAAGTTTGTTTGTCAACCTTGTTGATAAACAAGCATCAAGATTCGAGTCAAGGACTGAGGCGAAGCTCTGTCCGTATCAAGAGTCGATTCTAAATTTGAGTCGAAACTCTGACCAAATCACCTCACGCAAGGTAACCCCCTAAATCCCTTTCTAATTGATTATTAGAGTGGTATAAGTCCATAGAATCTAGGATCGGCCTAGAGCCTCTCCAAAACATGGAGACGATCTCGAAGCAATCGATCCTACATTCCGTTTAACCCCGTTAAATGGACCTTTTATTTGTATTATTTGAAATCTTCTTCTTTCTTCTCTGAAAACCTCTCTTTTATTTAGGAAGACCAATCTCCGGATTGGGTGGAATGGATGCTCCTTGACCTACCCATTCCATAACCTAAGCCCCGAACCCAATCTCTTTCAAAATGGTTTTTCTATGTTTTCCAAACGAATAATATAGGTGGCGACTCAAAAAGATAAAATTCACAGCAACGCTACAGTGGCGACTCCGCTGGGGACTTGAAATTAAGAGGCTTAAACTTGCGTCAAAATTAAAAGTGAGGTTTTCAAAGAAAATTATTGTAAATTCGATTTTCTGCTCTCAGATGAGGCATATCTCGCACGAGACATCATATCTCGCGCGAGATATCGCCTCGGCAGTCTGGTTGTTTTCTGGTTTCTCCCGTTCATCTCATAATCCAAGACGAGAGCCGAACACGCAAGGGGGATCCCAGAATTCATTATCTGCAGAGTTCCCACATCTTAAGGCCTCCCTTAAGATGTAGAACTCGAATCATTTTTCATTTAAATAATTGATTATTATTTATAAACTGCGTGTGATTGGGTTTTATTTAATTAAAGTCCGGTCCATTGGGGATTCGGGAGTTGTAAATTAATTTATTTATCTCTCTTTCTCTCTCTTTATGTGGAACTACGACGACCTGAGTCTTCCTAAATTGGGAGAAACGTAGGCAACCACTTGGTGCGGCCACTATCTGTTTTCCTTTTGATTTTCAAAAAAAAAAATCTCTATTTTATCTATCACCTAGAATTAACTCTCACACACGCGCACTCATGATATATCTGTCATTGCACTACATACCCTCTATAAACCCGGGACCCACACTAAGGACGGATGACGGTAACCACTTAGTCGCTGGTCTCTCCGAAGTTGGACCATCCCACTCCGCGTATTCAATCCACTTAGATTGCCATATCGTGGGGAGCCTAGCCTTTCAGCCCTGCATCGCCACATTCTCATGTAGATTGTCTTTTTAGGATCACTCCGTGAGCGGTCGGTTTTGACTCGGTGATCTTTTCTTGTTTTTGACCAAAACAAAGCCATGTAAAATTGACAATAAAGAAGGACTCGGAAAAGTCCCTTCGGAAAAGTCCCTTCGGAATGACCCTTTCGGATGTCCCTTTGAAAAAAATATACATACATATAATCCTTCGAAAAACGATCTTACATGGCTTTGTTTTACAAAAATCGGATTGATTGCTTAGTCGTTAGGTTCTGATAAAGGCCTTAGAAACCCCTCAAAACGGATTTTCCGTTCCGACCAAAATTTAGGTCTAATAAAAATCGACTTTCCGTGTGATAATCTCGCGCGGGATAATGCCTCTGTTTCTTGGCCGAGCACGAGCCATTTAAGCACCTTCCGACTCGTTGGGGCTAGATTTGATCCTGATATCGTCTCTGCATCTCTTCTGTCAGTTTTCTGAAGCTACTCAACTCCAAGACTCCCAACACAATGTCTACGGAAAAGTACTTCGTCACTAAGAGAGATCTCGAAGAGGAAGATTTGCGAAAGATGACCAAGTCTCTTGTCGCTGAAATAGAGCATGTTGAAGGTTGGAGGGAAGCCTTTGATTTACCTTCCACCCGCATTGCTAGGGATTTCCGGAAGATGGAAAGTGACTCCGACAGTGGACGATCATCCGTGCAAGAGGAGCTCGGTGACATCAAAACTCAACTTGCCAAAGCCCCGCAAAGAAATTAACGACAATGACTCGTGGCACCACATGGAAGAGTCCATCCAAGCTGAAAAGACAAAGTTACTGATTGAAGAGCTCGAGGAAGTCAAGAGCGAACTCGAGACCATGACCCAAAAGTGTAGCACCCTCGAAGCCCACATTGAAGATGACATTGATGAAAGAGTCAAGTATTTCCTCAATACTCTCTACCGTGACCTCAAAGAGCAAATGGAAGAAGAATATCAGTCTCGCCACCTCGTCTTCGTGCAACACTACGAGAACCATATTCGAGACCTCCACAATCAAATGGCTAAGCGAAGGAAGGGTAGGATCTTCTCCGACATCGGAAATATCTCTCTCGGTCATCTCTTCAGAAGTCTTCGCAAGGATGGAAAGATGAGCCCAATGGAGGGTTACATACCCAAGAGAGAAGGGCGAGCTCCACACCTCTAATGTTTCTACCACCAGTGCTATGGCCACCATACCGATGATTGTTTCAACTTGAAGAATGCGATCCAAGATTTAATTGACAGCGGCCTCGTCAAAATTTCTCCTAGCGGAGGTGCCATAAGTTGGAAGAGTTAGAGGAATGAAATCTTTTTTTTTCTTTCTTTCAGTCATTTACCTTTATTTGCAGAAGAAACGATTGATAGTCTAGTTTAGTTTAGTCGGGTACTACTTGCCTAAAATCCTCATTTGTGGGCAAGAGTATCAAGTTTGCTTTTCAATAATAGTTAGTCAGTATTTCCCTTTTCAATTCTGATTACTTCTTTGAGATCGAGAAAGAAAGCACTGTGAATGTCATAGAAAATTGCAACGAAAACGATTACTCCAAAGCATCTTGGTTTTCTGGAAACCTTCCTGTCTGGAAAATGATGCAAGCAAAAGGATACTTCCCTGGCTTGGGGCTCGGAAAGAACTTACAAGGGATAACGGAACCACCACCAGTTCCCCCACCTCACACAAAGCATGGCCTGGGATACATCACTTCCATCCCCAATGGAGATGACGAAGAAGAATGGGGCTTCACTCAAATCAAATGGGAATGAACTACATACAAAACCTACAATGACCCAAAGGCCAAGAATCACAACCTCGAGCCATATCGAAAGACACTCAATGGCTACTTCGTTCGGGAAGGGGAAAGTATTCCCTACTTTATCTTTTCAGAACCATGGACTGATGATAAAGGAAAGCGCCAACCAGGCTTTGAAATCTTCAGCGACTGCGATGCTTCTCCAGATGAAACAGAACCTGTCTCACTAATCCCTAAAGATTTGTGGGGCACGAAGGCAGAAATGACAAGTGAATGGGACTTTGTGTTGGGAGAAGACATGCTGCGACAGTTCGGAGACCTGTGCCGGTTAGAAGACAGCCAGATCCATGCAATCTCCAAGGGGGACACTCCAACTATTGATTACACAAGACTAATACAGAAATGTGATGAGCCAATTCTAAACTGGCACGTCACCGGAGGACCAGTTGTTGATGAAGATTTCATGATCAAGGAGCTTGGTTGCACTCCCCATCCCCGCAGGAAGATAGGCCCTGTAACTTTCACATTAGAAGCAGGCTCCACCTCCGATGAACTCACTCAAGAGGAAATCGAGGCGGTGGCCGAACATGTATTCCCTTACTTCCTTAATGAAAACTTTGATCTTTCCGAGTACCCTGAGATTGCTAACATCGTGAATGATGAATTAACTAATAATAATCAATATAACGAACACGTTAATAATGAATCATACGATGAGATAGATCAAGAAAATGAACAAATCTTAAAAGCTATAGCTAAGCAAGTAGGTCGTTGTGGAAAGAATGGCCCTGTTGACGACGAGGAAATGCAAACGGTTAATCTTGGGACAACAGAAGACCCCAGAGAAACAAAGATCGGCAGCTTCTTCAAGGGGGAAGATAGAGAAACCTTGACGCAACTCCTCAGAGAATATGTCGACGTCTTAGCTTGGTCCTACAAAGATATGCCTGGGTTGAATCAATCAGTTGTAGAACACAAGATACCGCTGCTACCCAACGCCAAGCCAGTCAAACAGAAACTACGCAGAATCAAGCCGGAATGGTCAATGCAAGTGAAAGAGGAAATCATGAAACTCTTGAACGCAGGGTTTATCAAAGTGATCGAATATCCGGAATGGCTGGCAAACACGGTACAAGTAGCCAAGTTGAATGGGAAAATACGAGTTTGTGTTGACTTCAGAGACTTGAACAAGGCATCCCCTAAAGATGATTTCCCGCTTCCAAACATAGACATGTTGGTCGACGCCACAGCCGCATACGAAGTCCGCTCATTCGTCGATGGCTTCGCAGGGTATAACCAAATCCTCATGGCAGAGGAAGATCAGCACAAAACAGCCTTCACCACTCCTTGGGGAACGTTCTGCTACACGGTCATGCCGTTTGGTCTCAAGAACGCAGGGGCTACTTACCAAAGGGCAGTCACTACACTATTCCATGACATGATCCACAAAGAAATAGAGGTATACGTGGATGACATGATTGTTCACTCAAAGGGGACAGATGGTCAGCATTTCAGAGATCTCAGAAAATTCTTCAATCGACTGAGACAGCACAAGATGAGGCTCAACCCCGCCAAATGCTCATTCGGAGTGGTCAAAGGGAAAGTCTTAGGGTACATGGTCACAGAGCGTGGCATAGAAGCAGACCCCGCTAAGATAAGGGCTATCATTGACATGCCTCCACCCAGAACACATAAAGAAGTAAAGGGATTCATGGGTAGACTTCAGTATATCAGTCGATTCATCAATCAACTGACTACAATGTGCGATCCAATCTTTAAGCTACTTAAGAAAAACGCACCTCAAGAGTGGACCGAAGAATGTCAAGAAGCATTCGAGGAAGTTAAGCACTACTTAACTTCCCCACCCATCCTGGTTCCACCACACAAGGAGAAACCCTTGAAGTTGTACCTCACGGTTACCGACAATGCACTAGGGGCTATGCTCGCTCAAGAACAGCCTGCCTCACACACAGAGAATGCCATATATTTCGTCAGCCGCAGATTCCAAGGCAGCGAAATCAACTATTCTCCACTCGACAAATCCTGCGCCGCTCTCGTTTGGGTTTCACAAAGGCTAAAGCACTATATAGAAGCCTTCCCGGTTCGGCTCATCGCAAGAATGGATCCGTTGAAATATATCCTAGATAAATCAAATTTGTCTTTGAGACTGGCCAAATGGTACTTCATGCTCGCGGGGTATGATATCACTTACGTCACTCAGAAATCCGTCAGGGGGAGTGTATTCGCAGATCAGTTGGCCGAATTTCCTTGTGACGAAGTGAAGGGGGAAGACCCGCGATTCCCTGATGAGGACATCATGAGTATAGAAGAAGAAAATAAGTGGCAATTATTTTTCGATGGCGCAGCCAACAAGAGAGGGTTCGGCATCGGAATGTTGTTGGTAGACCCTAACGACATCTATACTCCACTGGCAGTACGTCTTGACTTTGACGCCACCAACAACACCGCATAATACGAAGCTTGCATAGCGGGGCTTGAGGAAGCCCTAGAACGCAACGTGACTGAACTCGAGGTATTCGGGGATTCCCAATTAATCATCAATCATACATTGAAGAAGTGGAGGGTCCAAGATCCAACCCTTCAAAGATACAGTGCCCACCTCCAAGAGTTGGCGCAACAATTTCAAGATGTCTCATTCCACTACCTTCCCAGAGACAAAAATCGGTTTGCAGACGCATTAGCCACACTCGCTTCTTTGGTCAAAATCCCTAAAGGAAAAGCAGTCAAACCCTTCAAAATAACACGGCGTGCAACTCCTGCCTACTGCGCCGTTATAGATCTCCATGACTGCAAAGACAAATGGTCATCCGAATGCGCCATTGTTGAGAACTCCGAAGAGAAACCTTGGTACCGTGACATTTAGCATTACATCCTAGATGGAACCATCCCACCTGAGATAGACCAGAGGACTCAGATCGCCCATAAGAGGTTGGCCGCTAATTACGTCATCATTGCTGGCCGTCTATTCAAGAAGCATTCCCAAGGAAACCTCCTTTGTGCCACCGAGGAAGAGGCCCGAGAAATAATGGACCATGTTCATCAAGGCATATGTGGAACCCACATGAACGGAAACATGCTCGCCAAAAAGATCATCAGACAAGGGTACTTTTGGCTAACCATGGAAGCCGACTGTACCAAAATGGTAAAGAAGTGCCATAAGTGTCAGATACACGCCAACCTTCAGCACGCACCACCTTCCTTGATGTACCCTATGACTTCTCCTTGGCCATTCTCGACATGGGGGATGGACGTGATTGGAAAGGTCACACCCACAGGAGCCAACGGGCACTGCTTTGTTCTAGTAGCCATCGACTATTTCACTAAATGGGTCGAGGCCGCCTCCTACAAGGTTTTGAATGCCAGAAAGGTTGCAGAATTCATCAAGCACAACATCATATGCCGATATGGGGTTCCACAAGAGATGATATCCGATAATGGGTCACACTTCGAGAAGGAAACCGATCGCCTCCTCACTGAGTACAAAATCACAAGGCACAAGTCATCTCCTTATAGGCCTCAAACGAATGGAGCAGTCGAAGCCGCAAACAAGACAATCGAAACCATCATCAGAAAAATGGCAGTCACTGGAAAAGACTGGCCTGACAAGTTACCTTTCGCGTTGTGGGGATACCGCACTTCAGTCCGAACAGCTACAGGAGAGACTCCCTACGCCCTCACATTCGGAATGGAAGTTGTCTTGCCGATAGAATTGGAAATACCATCACTACGGGTTCTCTTAGAAAACCAAGTGAACAAAGTCGACTGGCTAGAAAGCAGATACGAGGAGTTAGCCCTACTAGATGAAAGAAGACTAAAGGCAGCCGAGCGCACCCAAGCTTACCAAAGAAGAATGGCAAGAACTTTCAACAAGAAGGTCAAGACAAGGAACATCAGAGTAGGCGACCTGGTTCTCCGTGAACACCGTCCTGGACCTTTCAACCCGTTAGGCAAGTGGTGGACTTAGACGGAGATCAACTACCGAAGCCGGTCAACATGGACAAGCTCAAGAAGTACTTCGCGTGACTTGGCCTCCTAAAAAGAAATCGCTCGCTAGGTTGAAAATCCCAAAAAGGACGACCTAGGCAAAAATTAGAGCTTGCACAAGAAAAGAAGCCCGCTAGATCGAAAACCCGAAGGGGCAGTCTAGGCAAAAGAAAGGGTGTGCAACAAAAAAAAAAAAAAGGGGCCTTGTCTCGCGCGAGATTACCCCTCGGCATGAAGCCATATTTTGTCCTTTTCTCTCTCAAAAATGAACTACGTTTGACCTGAGCCTCTTATTTAATTGTTGTAAAAGAGGAACGTAGGCAGCCTTCGGGTTCGGTCTAATCAAATAAATAAATCTACTCTTGTCCTTTTATTAATCGAATGCATTTTATTAACGGCAAAAGGGAAATCCTAACAATAACGACTAATTTGCTAAAGCTAACAATCTTGAAAAAAATACTAATAAAGCAAAAACAATTGATCTATCAAAGCAATCTCTTGGTACTCCCTAAGATCTAGCCTTTCATTGACTTGGTAGGCCGGCGGACATGGTCACCACCGTCTTCGCGATCCTTCTTGCGCTTTGAGCCTCTCAAAGCAGAGCGTCCCTCAAGACGATCAAAGACAGACTCCGAAAGCCTCTTGAAGACACTGGGCCTATCTAAAGCTTGTGTCTTTCCAGGCATCCCTTTGCCTCGCCTCTCGTACCAATCCCCGTCAAGAAAATCCTGGGTCGGATCGGTTCGCACATTAGCGGAATCAGACTGAGCCTCGCTCCTTCGCAAAATACTACTAGCTACAAAAGAATCCCCTAGCAGTGAAAGCCGCAGATCATCAATCTTCTCCGCAGTAGGGTGGCCGGTATGAAGAAACCAATCCAAATACTTGTCAGACAAGAAGATGCTTGCATTAAAGGTCCGAAGGTTCGACCAGCGGTCTCGACTATTTCCTTCACCCCATGCTTGAGCTAGCGCCTGCGCAAACTCCACACTAATATAAGACACATCACGAGAAGCTCCTTCAAAAAGATAAGTGTCCTGCTGCTGACCAAACTGACGAAGCACCCGCTTAGGAGAATAAAAGGAGGAATCTCGCAAACCCAGAAGAACAACCCTGTCAAAACCCTTGGTATTGGCAACATACTTGTTCAACCTCGAATAAGGTGGACACCAAAGAATGTCAGCAGTTTCAGTCTTCGCAATCAACTCAGCCCATTCATCCGCTGAGAGATCCTTGATCAGTAATTTTCGCGTATGATAGGTGAAAGGGGAATATTCCAATGGGGCACCTACCAACTTGAGATGCTCCCTAAGCCAAATAGTCAACAGAAGAGGACTCCCTTGAGTCATGGCACCGGTCATATGCAGCTCATCAAGACCATGCAGGGTTTCACCCAAGATTAGTGGAATAATGTTCCTAGAACGTATTCTAGCTTGCAGAACAATTTCCACCAGTTGGGAGTCAACCAAGCCATCCCTGGACGTGAATAAAACATCTCCGAAAAGAGAAAGGGCCAGAAAGTTCCGTTTGTAGACATGAAAGGCGTCATCATCTGAATCCCCGCTGAAGCGTTCTAGAAAAGAAGAGCAATCAACCCATTTGCGATGAACCAACTCATAGCAAGTATCAAGGGGGATCCCTAGCAATTCATTCAAAGCCTCTGAATGATTCCTATGGTACTTAGGAACAGCAATCTCGCCAGTCAAAGGCATATCCAAGATAATGGCAAATTCCTCCGCAGTAGGCACCATCTCATTCAAAGAAAAATTGAAAAGATGAACAGAGGGATCCCAAAATCGAGCAGCACCCTGCAAGAGAGTCCAATCCGGTTAGAGGTTCTTCAAAGTGAAAAGGATTCTGAATCCGAATTCTGCTATGAACCTATTGCGAGATCGATTGTGAAACGACCTCACAAAATCTCTTGATGCTTGCTTGAAGGCTTCAACCGCTTCAGACGACAAAGAAAAATCATCAACAATCATGGACGTTGGGGCAATCTCCTTGGAAGCCATTGATCGTAGGGTTGGAAAAGAAGACAAGAGTTTCACCCTAACAGAATATCTCTAGAGCTTGAAAGGCTAGAATGAGTTGTCTGGCCGGACTACAGGGTGTTTTTATAGGGAAAACTGACAAAATCCCGTTCGAAGAAGGAAGAGGATTCTGCCTGGGTAGCGTGTCTCGTGCGAGACACCTTGTCCCGTGCGAGATATCGCCTCGGCAAAACAGCAATAGTTCTGCTCAAACAGCAATCTAGCCTCGACTTGACGAAGCAAGTCTCAAAAAACCTGCGTATACAGTTCATAACATGCAGTGCAACACTAAATCTAAGCTCAAAATTGTGGCCTAGACGGCCATTCCATTTCCAAAACATGGAAAGTCGAGAAAGTCAATAAACTAACTAATTAGACCTAGGTTTAGGGGTTAAGAAAATCATGTTTTTGTGCTACCTACTTGTTCTAACAGGTACCAAAGAAAAAGAAAATTTTTTTGGGCCCACACGGCCAATATATACAGATCATCAGAAATCAGATAAAGAGAAAAGGAGGGCATCACGCCATCAGTCGCTCGAGCCGCTGGCACCTCCGCCATCACCTCCACGGGGGCTACCATCCCTCCTCGACCTCTTGGCCCCGCAAGTAGGGGTCACCGCCGAGGCCACTGTCGAGGCCGCCAAAGAAGCCTTATGGAACAGCCTCTCGAACAGGTACGACACCAGGGCCATCAGTCCCGCCATCTTGGTCGCTCCACGGTTGTAATCGGCCGCAGACAGAGTGACCTGACAACAAAGGAAAGCAAATGCTCAGATGAAGTCGGACATATACACTTATATGGACGAATACGAGAGATAAATACAAACAGAAACATACCGAGGAGACATCCGACGGAAGGCGGTAACCCTCAGGAATATGATCCAGAGTCGGGATATGGCCCATCATCGGCATACTCCCCATCATGTACGTGTAGCTCAGAGGACCGAAGTCTGGGGCAAAAGGCAGAGAACCGGCGGGCGGGAGGAAGTGCTAGGGGCTGTGAACTGAGGCAGAAGCAGAGGCGGAGCCACGAACGTGCGATCGTCTATCACCCACCAAGAGGGGACCCATCAGCCGAGGCAGAAACTCCGCATAAGAGGCCCCGGGGATAACGCAAGCCGTCGCCACGTCACCCACCAAAAGACCTGCATAATCATCATCTGGAATGGCGTGGGTGGGAAACATCGCCCTCGGCGGATCCACCGGCACACTATATGGCAGTCTACCCCGGCCATGCTGAGGGAAGACCCGCTCACCAAGATACATGGTGTCCCCCTCCAGAGACGCCAGCATCCTCTGCATCCCAGTGGCATCCCAAGCAAGATGCACCTCCCGCTCCAACAAGGTCCATTGGTAAAGGCCCAGCCTCTCATACTCGAAAGTATCCAGCATGGTCCTAGCCTCTGCCACTGTCAGGGTCCATTCCTGATCCTCATCCTCATCAACACTCCGATTGGGGTGGCTCCACCTCCTGATATCCGGGAACAAAGGGGTCCGGCTCTCCAACTCAAACTTGTACAACCCAAGGACAGTATAGCCCCATATCTGCACAAGAAAACAGAACGGATTCAGTACAAAATAAAGATAAAGCATACAAGCAAAGGACATAGACAAAGTCAAGAGCATACCTCACAGGCATAAGAATACCCCGACAGGGTATCCTTAGTGTGCCTACACGCCTCATCCATGGCGTGATAGCAGAAGGCCAGCCGCGCTGAGCCCCAATCATATCCACTCACCTCATCCAGATTCACCAACAAACCTAACAGAGAAAGATGAGCCGTAGAAGAGTGGTTCGCGAAGATGGTCTCAGAAAGGATATACCAGAGGGCACCCCTCACCAATCGATCAGTGACTGCATTCGGCTTAAGAGCATAATCCTCAATCTGACGCCGGAGGGGTGTCAGCTCAGCAGCAAATCCCTTAACCTTGTTAGGGACGAAACCGATCAACTGTCTACACACAGCTGGACCAGCAGGCTTGTAACCCAAAGTCTTCGGCAGGGGATCGCCAATGAACTCTAGCCCCGTGATAGCAAGGAAGTCCGTCGGAGTCATAGTTGCTTCCCCGAAGCGTAAATGCACGGTGTGGGTAGTATCCCACCACCTCTCCCGGATTGCCTGAAGAACTTTGGGAGTCCGCCTTATCCCCCGAAGATTATCAACAAAGGTCAATAGCCCCGTTTGGGCCACCCTATCTCGAACACCATCAAGATCCTTGATCTTGTCCCACACAGCTCTAGCCAATTTCGAACTCCCTCGGCAATTCTTCGTTGGCCTATATGACTGCAAAAAACAGAAGAAAAACAAAAGGGGCAATGTTAGAAATCATTCCATGGCAAAAACTCAATGAAATAGAAGAAAATTTTCATTGAGGAACTTCATCGAACACTTGGCGTGCGTATAGGAAAAGCTTGCCCAAGGATACAATGGATAATCCGAATCAACCTCTCCTACAATCCATGATGTGTATGAGGCTCATACGCACACAATGCAACAACAATCATCCAATGAAATGCACAAAATCAGAGCATGCAAGAAGGAACCTATTTCTAGACCAAAAGCAAGAAAAGAATGGCCATTGATGGAATTTGGATTCAAAAAAAGCATGGATTCAAGCTCAATGCAATACAAGGATCACGAGTTGAGGGAAAAGCTCTTACCAAACCTTCCCGAACAGCGGTGGAGATGTGCGCGTGCCTATCGAAGGTGAGGTCATCGCGGGGATAATCCTTCCCTAGTAAATAACTCCCCAAAATAGGATTCCTTTGTTCTTGAGCCATTGATTATGGAGGGAGAGAGGATTGAGAATTGATTGGGAGGAGAATCACCAAGCAATCCACGAAAAATTACAGAGAAAAATGACCTTGGCTTGAGCTAGGGAGGGAAATTTGAAAAGGATGTTTTCAAATTAAAAGAGGAGCTGCTGTTATATTAGCCCCGACAGTACAAGTCTCGCACGGTATACCTTATCTCGCGCGAGATATTCCTTCGGGAAATTGACAAAATTGTCCCCGACAATAAGCGTCTACGCAACGTCAAAATTCAAATTTTTGACACATTTACCCTTGGAAATGATAAACTAGCAAGGAAACGTGGAGAAATCGGCACCGCAAGTCACGGAACGAGGCAAACGTGACATACGCACGATCGCCCGGTACGGCACCAGTCGCCCGAAAGTCGAGTGGCCCAAAGATCAACCCAATCCACATGATTCAGAGCCCAGAAAGGTGAATCATCAAATCAAAAGCCCGATTCAACGCCCAGACAGGTGGATCGTCAACAAAAGAAAAGCCCGATCCAACGCCCAGATAGGTGGATCGTCGAACTAAAAGCCCGGTACAACGCCCAGACAGGTGGATCGTCATCATAAAAGCCCAGTCCGACGCCCAGACAGGTGGATTGTCAACAAAAGAAAAGCCCGATCCAATGCCCAGATAGGTGGATCGTCGAACCAAAAGCCCGATTCAACGCCTAAACAGGTGAATCGTCATCCTCAACAACAAAAAGCCCGATTCGGAGCCCAGAAAGGTGAATCGTCACAAAACCGATAGGACTCAAGGGACCGGAAAGGTAAGCCTTTGTTTTCTAACATATTTCTCGCAGGTTCGGAGCCCAGACAGGCGAATCTTCAGGCAAGACGGGAATTGGGTCTTGATTTGATTCCTCAGTATAAATTTATCTTTCAAAACAAAATCTCCTCGATTTTCAAATAATTTTCAAAATACCTAAAGCAGCCTTTTCGTGTTTTGGAGTCGAACTACGTCATGGTCTGATTCTCCGATAGAGATACGTAGGAAGCCGTGTGGCCCGACCATCCCGATGTTCATAATGATGTCTTTTCTATCGACGACATTACTTCTTTCATAAGTCTTGTCGACGAGGGGCTCTGTAGACACCCCGTTCTGAACACATCGGATCATATTTATACCACTCTAAGTCTCGCTTTGAGTCAAGAAGTAGAAATCCACCATTTCGTCATGTTTCGTTAAGTTTTGACTAACCACCGTTAGTTCGGGACTAGACTGCATACGAGATAACGAGGAAAGGACGGAATTGTCCACATGAACAATATCTCGCCACGAGATGGCGTGTCTCGCGCGAGATATCGTCCCTCTGCAGAATGCAGATGACAGTTTCCTCGTCGATTTCAACCTCTTTTCGGGATAAATCTTCATCCATCCGGCCAACCAATAGAGTTTGGAGTCTGGAACCATCTTGAAGTGTTTGATCTCATCTTCAACACTTTCCCAACCCCTATAAATATTTGGTGACTTCCAAGGATAAAGAGGATGAATTTTCACAACACACACATTTTGTTGGTTTCTTTCCTTGAAGGATTCCTGCGAAATCACTCTTAAATCACCTCAAAGTTTGTTTGTCAACCTTGTTGATAAACAAGCATCAAGATTCGAGTCAAGGACTGAGGCGAAGCTCTGTCCGTATCAAGAGTCGATTCTAAATTTGAGTCGAAACTCTGCCCAAATCACCTCACGCAAGGTAACCCCCTAAATCCCTTTCTAATTGATTATTAGAGTGGTATAAGTTCATAGAATCTAGGATCGGCCTAGAGCCTCTCCAAAACATGGAGACGGTCTCGAAGCAATCGATCCTACATTCCGTTTAACCCCATTAAATGGACCTTTTATTTGTATTATTTGAAATCTTCTTCTTTCTTCTCTGAAAACCTCTCTTTTATTTAGCAAGACCAATCTCCAGATTGGGTGGAATGGATGCTCCTTGACATACCCATTCCATAACCTAAGCCCCGAACCCAATCTCTTTCAAAATGGTTTTTCTATATTTTCCAAACGAATAATATAGGTAGCGACTCAAAAAGATAAAATTCACAGCAACGCTACACTACTATGATTCATACATATGTATATTTTTACTTTCAACAAAAGGAAAATAGTGACAGCACCAAAAGAGGTATCATTTATTATCATATTCTACGCATATTAATTAGATATCGAGAAATAAAACATAGTTGCATGAATTTTCATAATATCTATGATACTTAAAATATTTTCATCCCGAATACAATTAATTAGAAATGATTAAAATGTCTATATAAAATAAAGTATTATACTACTATGATTAAAATATGAAAATATTATGTTCCTGCAAATCGAACCATGTCCTTCCTTTAAGAGAAGAGATCGAGAGGTTGTAGACGAAGACGTATATGGATTAGATTTTACTTAAGCCGTTGTTATTTTGCAAAGGCGAATACAATTTTTCGTGTTCGCTTATATTTTTAATTCAAATTTATGTTCTTCCTTTGTGCCTTTTCTGATGATAGATTATAAGGAATGGAGCAGTGAAAATTTGTTAATTGTATATAGGAAAGGAGTATATTCGTTAAGTTAAATCTGTCAATTTATTTGATCAATATTTGTAGATAATTTAAATTTTAAACTATTTGGACATTACTACTGGTTGTGTCACTGTGATTCCTTTATCATCGTTGGTACGCAATTACAAATAGAAATCTCTGATTGGAAATGTGGAAGCAAAATGACTTTTTTGTTACTTAGGTATGCAACCTTCATGATTGATTTATATTGTTTGAAGTATATTGAATAATTATGGGTTTTGAAATTGGTATTTCGAATAATTATTTTGAATTTTGGGTTTTCGTGTTAGTGGTGATAGTGGTAATAGTGGTATCAAGTGTTAACAAAGTTTAACAATATATAACGAAGGTTAGTCACGTAACTAACTTCATTATGCTTTTAACGAAATTTCGGACAAAATTATGACATTTCAAAAATGAAGATAGTACAGAAAATGAGTGAGAAGGTTTGAAATTGGTCATAACAATTTACCTATTTTGCTATTTTGAATGTTTTATTGGTAAGTCCCACTTTCTTAAAAATAAAAATTTATAATATTTTTTTTAACAAAACTCACTTGTTATACTCACTTTTATTATATTCACAACATCTATCTATTTATTATTTCCTATACCACTATTTTTCCCTATCCACTCAGAATATCTACTTTTATCTTAATTATCGTTCTAAACTTTCTCTCCCCTACCGCTTACAAGATCTACTTTTAACTTAATTTCATTTAACTTGTTGTCATGCAGAGCTGTGGGAGTTTCTAGACAAGTAGATTCGGTTCCTATCCGTAATTGGGTCCCCAAACACCGCACTTTTGCCATTTCATCTTTTAGCGACACTTTTTTTCATCTTTTAGAAGAATCCCTAGCAAGCAGCAACTGATATCTCATCAAATTTATTCTTGCGTAATTGACATTTTGAGGCTCTGGATCCAGATTGAAGATTTTCTGTTGCTTATTTTGGTCAAATTATTGGGTTTTCTTCTTCTTCTTCCCAATTGATTCGTTCAGGGTTTCTTGATTTTGGAGATAAAGACTTGATTTTGACATCTGGGTTTGAGGAATTCAGAGTTTTTATCAAGTGGGTGTTGGGTTGTGATCATCAATTTGAGCTGGTAAGCACTTTATTTACCTAATTTTGTTCGTTCAGTTCTGAGGTTGGTAAAGACTGCTTATTTGGTAAAGATAGATTCCATTTTGGTGGGCTTGAACTCCTGAAATTGGGGGGTTAGGGCTAGTGACTTTTTTTTTTTTGCTTTTCTGAAATTGTAAGGAAATCGAATATTGTTGGAACTTGTTTTGCTAAATTGAGAGGTTTTCAGAAGTGGGTATTAGGTTTAGAGGTCAATTTTTTTTAGGGAAAAAACTGTTATTGATTGTAGTTGCTTTTGAATTTAGAGAGAGAAGATGAAGAGAGGGAAAGATGATGAGAAGAAAATTGGTGGACCAATGTTTCCGAGGCTTCATGTTAATGATACAGATAAAGGAGGGCCAAGAGCACCTCCTAGGAACAAGATGGCTCTCTATGAACAGCTCAGTGTCCCTTCTCAAAGGTTCAATTCTGGGGTACCCCCTAACCCTAATTCCTCTACCAATTCTGGATATCCACAGTTCTCTAGCCAGGTAAATCCATTTGATTTACTAATGATTTGTTTTATGGACTTAGTTTAGTGTGTGATATCTATATCTGTCAGCTTATTGATGCAAAATTTCTTCTTTCTCCAAAACTTGCCAATGGAGTGATTGAAAATAATATTCCTGTGAAGTTTGATGATTGATATGCTTTCTATCTGGCTCATTGTTACTTCTTTCCAAAAGAAGTTGGCGTTTATAGATTGTGTTTAATCACATAAGATGGATGAAACTTGGGAGTATGTTTTTGATGTAATTAGCGATCGTACTCTTAGGTTTGACATAAACTGTAAGTACTGTAATTCTCATCCGCATTTATCAGACCCTGTCTTGAGATTTATTCATTGATGTTCTGTAACTTCTGTTAACCAAAGAATCCTATCTGGTACGTATTTTTAGAAGGGGACTGTCTGACCACAGCTACTCTATGGTAATAGTGGAGTTCTGTACTTTCTTATATGTCATACTACCTTCACCTAAAGCATTGGATTTCCTATATACTGGAAGTCTTTCTATGTTGTTATGGGCACATTACGAATTGAGATTGGAGTTACTGGACCTTTCTTATTTTTAATTTTTTCTTGCTTGCTTTAGGTGCATTAGATTAATAGATCTTAGTCAGAGTATTAACATGCTTATAAGTTGATAATTGACAAGAGAACCATATTGTTTCAGGTGGGTGGGCATGAAAGGAGTAGGTTTTCCTCACTTCAGTTGCCTCCTTCAATTCATTCGGCTGAGAAGATGAGTAGTCGATATTCTGATGTGAACAGTCAATTGGTACAGAAAGAGCAGAAAAAGAAGCAAGACGAAGATGATTTTAGGGTCCCCATTTTTGTGCAGTCTGGAATCACTCCAGACCGTCGAGGGAATCATATTAAAAGAGGAAATGAAGGACATGCCACCTCTACTCCTGCTCCTATCAGTTCATCAAATACAAGTCATTCAGTGAAGCATCACTATGCTAGTGAGAGAGATCCAAAGAGAAGAGATGCTATTGATCTTAACTTAAGGCAAGATCCTGTGACCCTTATGGAGGAAAACTCCCGAGAGAATGTTGCAAGTGTAGAGCAATCAGTTAAATCTGCCTCAAACCAGTCATTCCCACAAAGCGATAGAAACCCATTGAAGCAAACCAATACATTTTCGAGCTTTGGTTTGAGGAATAATGTTTCAAAGAGTTACAGCCAATTACAAAGTAATGGGAATGTGCAGCCTGATTGTGGAGCCGAGTCCCAAAGGGACAGTACTCTGTGGGTTGACAGTGTCTCAAATGGGGGTATTAGGGTAATAGAAGCTCACCCAGAAATGTTGAGAAGTTCTAATGATCCTATTAATGGGGATGCTGTTTCGGAGACCTCAATGGTTGATTCGATATCTGGTATTGACATCTCTCCTGATGATGTTGTAGGGATAATTGGTCAGAAGCACTTTTGGAAAGCAAGAAGAGCTATTGTCAAGTAAGTTCCTTTTGCAGTTTTACATGCTAAGCTTTCTCAAACATGAATGTATTGGTGATGCTTATCAGGTTTAAGTTGCATCTTGATGGTCGTCTTGTAGCCATATATTCACGAGGTTGTTCATATATGTTTTGTAAATTATTTTTGCTTTGTGGTTTAGTATTAATAGTCCGGTTAAGTCCCGACTTAAAATAGTAAAATGTTAACTGAGTTCAGGAATGACGTAGCTCGTTGTGTAATGTATGTGACAGACTATGGGCTTGTTTGGTAACTAAATTAATCTCTTAATTTGGAACACTTTAAGAAATTAAAAAATTAAGCTTGTTTGGTAAGGTAAATTCACATCACTTAACTAATTAAGATTATCTTAAAAAAGGCTATTAATTTTAAGATGGAAAGGAATGTCTTAACAAAGTAAGAGGAGAAGGGAATCAGTTCAAATCCATCTATCAACATGCTTTATTTATTTATTGCTACTTTATTTTGTTGAAATATTTTTTCTGTCATTCAAATTTTATTTGACCAAAGAAATATTAAAATGTATTTATTTTCATATTAAAAATATGGATTAATAATATTTTTAAATGAGTAATATAATTAAGTTTTCTTCAAAAAAAAAATAAAATCAAAGTTCAGTTACATTAGTCAAATTATGAAGTCACTGAAATTATTCAAATAATTTTTTGAGTGTTGTGTTGAAATTTTGATTAAAATCAGATGTTTGTGGTTTTTTATTACCAAACAAACTCAAGTCTTAAAGAAATCAGCAACTTAATAATTTCAGCTCTATTTTTTCAGTTCTATATTTTCAGCTCTTAATTTTCAGTTTTACCAAACAGGGCCTATATGATCAACTAGATGTTAGTATTAGAGTATCAGTTGTAAAAGAGAATATTAGCTCATTCCATCGACTTTCTAAAATTACCCCTTCATGACTTTTTTTTTTCTTCCCATTCTGTAAATACTAGTTTCAAAAGAAAAAAAAAGAACTTTTGATAATTCATGTATGGAGGCTGAGAGTGAAAAGGAAGGGGGGTGTCAGCTAGCTTAAAGGTAAACTAGTACCAAGGTTTCCAATGCATGATTGCATTCATTTTGATTTGAATTAATCGTTTAGTTTTTAAATCAGTTGATGGTATTTGGTTCTTAATTAGTACTTCCTCTGCCCTATAATAAATGTGACACTTACATTTTTAGTCCGTCTCAAAGTAAATGTCACATTTCTAAGTAAGGAAGCAATCTTAGTGCAATTTACCATGGTACAATCAATATACAAACAAGTAACACACATTTTTTTAAAAGCATTGGCAAGTCAAATGCGACCTTTTTTTTTTTGGACGGATGGATTATTATGTCATTGCTTCTGTAATCTATAGTATAAATCACACCTCCACTATCTACAGTACTATGAACAGTTCCATCTGCCGAATTTCCCATTTTGCCCTCACTAAGTTGTCCCTTTCCCATTTTGCCCTTAAAAAAATTAATTTAAAAAATAAAATTAAAAAATAATTTTTTTTTAATTTTAAAAAAAAAAAAAACGTGTCCTTGGACACGGGCTTTTACTAGTGTGTATATATGTTCAAGTGGGAATATGATCAATCTGTCTGAATGTGAACTAGGGTATTTAATCTCGTTGTTGGAGTAAAATATTATTGAATACTCCACCTCTATTTATTTCTTTGTCGTAGAATGCACAAATATGAAAGAAAAGAACACTTGAGATTGTCTTGCATACATACCTAGACTGTCCCTCAAGACGTTAAACCATCACTAATGGTTCTAACAGGAATATATGAAGGTCACATGCATAATTTTTGGACTTAAATTTAAATATTTAATCTTAGACTGCCAGAAGAAGGAAAATGCATTGTAAGTAATTTCGCGAAGCATTAGCGATTGGAAATGGTTAGATTAGTCTACCATGCATCCACTACTAATTGGTAATACTTACTCTTCAAATCCTTTTTGCTTTGGTGGTTGGTTGGTTGCTGGTACCAATGCCATAGTACGTTGATCAAGAGTATTCTAACTTATTCTCCTTTGCATCAAGTCTTGGTAGTCCTTTTGAGTTTCTATTACTCCCTCAGTCTCCCATTCATCATTTTTGTTTGTCCCAAACAATGGTCCCATTTTCAAAATTGTTAGTTTAAAATCATTGAACTTCCGAAATCGCCAATCAAGAACTGAGAGGGAGATAGAGAGGATGAGTGCCAAACCAAGGAAGAAGAGGGAGTAATGGAGTAATAAGTAAACCTCGTTAAGATTAGTAATGGAAATGAAAATAGGTCGTTAAACTGTTCGAGTAGTCAAATGGGACTATCATTATGGACAGAGGGAGTATATTGGAAGATAAGAGCAGATACAGCACTTGGAACATTGTTTTGTGTTTCTTTGTAATGTATATGGTTGATTTGGAGATTAAATATTTGTAGCTCTTAATTTTATTTGATGGAGAAGAGTAGTGATCTTCTGCACACTGTGCCGTTATGTGACAAAGCATCTGAAATTTAGAAGCTGGAAAAAGTCGGTTTCGAGTTTCAAAGAACTCCGCAAATTCTGATAGCAGATAACTGAATTTATTGCTCAGGGAAAGTAGAGCACGAGTTTTAGAAGTAGAGTGTGTGTGTTCCAATTTGAGATGAAAGTTTTAAATATGGGAGTAATAGGGAGCCAAGATTGTAATTAAGATCTGGCATTCATTCTGTTTGCTAGGGAGCCATGGAGGAGAGTCCATTGTGAACTGATATAGAATGTGCAAGGTGAGCTCTGACAATTAACCATTCCTAAATCATTTTCTCTTATTTTTCCATTTGGGAAAATTAATTTTCCGTTCTTGTATGCCTTGGTTCTAAATTTCCTTGGTTAGACAAATTCTCCAGCTCCAGCAGTGAGGTTGGTTGATATATGGGAAATAAAATATGAAGGTTAGGAGGATTTTTCCCGTGGATGTAAGTTCATTCAAATACTTTGAGGATGCCATCACTTCCTTTCTGTTCGTAGTGAATATTTTTTGGTGTTCAGCATGTGACTTGATTCTTGTGCAATGTGCACTATGGTATATAGCAGTCTACACTCTACATAGTACTCCAAACCCTTCTTCCTCTTCACACAGAGTGACTAAGTTCAATAATGTATTAATTTATTGCAAATTTTTTATGCCACTGCTTGTTTCCAGTTGCAGTAGTATGATATTGAAGACGTTTTGTTCCAAGACGGTAGTCGTCGATGTTCCAAGTTCTTGGTTTACATGTCTTTCGTTCGTTCCTTTTATTTCTTGGGAAACCAATCTGGTGTGAACTTGTGTTAGATGTACATGATTTATGCCTTTCATCCATAGTTGTTAAATAGTACTAGTTATTGGACCCAATTATGTTACTTCTGTTCCTTGCGTGATACTAGTATTTTATGCTTTACAATTCACCATTTCCTGACAACCCCCTCCATCTCTCTACTTTCTCAGAATGTTAAATAACATTTTCTGATTTATGTAATTGTCTCTGTGTTTGAGTGTGTGCATGTGTTCTTACTCTATCCTTTTACCCTTTACAGTCAACAAAGAGTGTTTGCAGTTCAAGTGTTCGAGTTACATAGGTTGCTAAAGGTAAGGTGTCTTCAGTGTTATATACTCCCTCCGACTCAACATGAATGACCAAAATGTTTTCAAATTAGCAAATTTGAAATTTTTTTGGTCATTCTTTTTGGGACAGAGGTAATACCATTTTTATTCCTCGAGGTGAAATCATTGATCACACATATTTAGTCCTTTTATTTTTATTTTTATTTTTTTACATATTTAAAAAACCTGGAACAGGTGCAAAAGTTAATTGCTGGATCACCACAACTTCTGGTTGAAGAAAATGCGTATTTGGGAAAACCCGTAAAAGTCATTCCTGCAAAGAAACTTCCTTTGGAGTATATCGTGAAACCAACCTCAAATATTTCCAAGCGTAAAGAGGATTGTGATAAATCAAGCCAGAATGTGGAATTTTCTGCTGAAAATGCGTATTTGGAAAAACCTGTAAAAGTCATTCCTGCAAAGAAACTTCCATTGGAGTATATCGTGAAACCAACCTCAAATATCTCCAAACGTACAGATGATTTTGAAAAAACGAGCCAAAATGTGGAATTTTCTGCTGAAAATGCTGTTGGAAAGACTTCTCCATCTTCGGTGCAAAATGGTAGTCAAGTCTCAAGTTATAAACCATTTCCGGGGGACCCACAATCAACTGCTGATC
Source organism: Adenophora triphylla var. japonica (assembly GCA_022495995.1). NCBI lineage: Eukaryota > Viridiplantae > Streptophyta > Magnoliopsida > Asterales > Campanulaceae > Adenophora > Adenophora triphylla. The sequence goes on from JAFEMH010003316.1 coordinate 234,926, forward strand.
CCAAAATGGGTCCTTGGGGTTTCAATCAGCCGCCTGGGCACCAGTGGTTAATCCCAGTGATGACTCCTTATGAAGGGCTAGTTTACAAACCATACCCGGGTCCTGGATTCGTGAGCCCTGCTTGTGGAGGCTGTGGACCTCCAGGACCAACTCCTATGATGGGTATGACCTTCATTCAGTAATTATCTTCTTTCATAGAATAAGATTATAAATGACTCAGTTCAAGTAAGCCAGGGTTCATATAATATATACTCCCATTTTTTTTTTCACAAAATCAAGGAAGTCGACTTTTCGGCATTTTTCTACTCTCTATTTTAAACAAGTAGTCCTATTGACTTTACATGAGCTTTAAGTACATAACCGCCTTTAAGTGCATTAGCTATGGATATGGGCATGTGGGGCTTGTGCAAACATCCGGCTTTCATAGTAAATGAGTTACTCACTCCGTCCATAATTGAGTGTCCAAATTTAATTTTAAGGGACACTCTGAAAATGTGTGCTAAAATTCATAAATATTCTTGTTATCAACTTTCTAAACATTTAGTTTTACGATAATAAAATGAATAGCGGTTTTTTTTTTGGTAAAAAAGCGTTTAGGGTTTAGGGACAGTTTTTTGCAAAAAAGACACATTTGGGATTGATTTTGAATATTCATTTAGGGGAAGAGGAAGTACATTTTATAACACTCCCTATGTCCCTAAATGAATGTCAAAGTTTCAATTTTGCTCTTGATCAAGAGCAAATTTGAAACTTTTTTCGACTTTCATTGGAGGGTGTTACGTGAATTACATCTTATTATAACATGGGTTACATCTTACCTATGTGAGAAGTGAGAACATTGTAGTAACATGAGTTGTACAGAGTATATTATAGTGATCAAGAGCAAATTTGAATTTTTTTTTGGACATTTTTTTTTGGGACGGAGGTAGGAACATATAGTAAGGATTTCGGACTTCTCTGTGCAGTCAGTCCTCAAATCCCATCAGCTAGTACCTCAGAATATCTTTTATTGCCATCAAATCAGCAAGACCAATTATTCTCTCTCTCTCACATTTTTAAACCAGTCACTTCTCTATAACTAAAGGTGCCTAATTAATGGTCGTTTTGGTTTTCAAACAGGGCATAACTCCATAAATTATGGTGTTCCACCGCCACCTCATCATCATTTTCAAGGACTCGGGATTCCTCCATTTGCTCCTCCACCCAGTCATGGCTACTTCCCGCCTTACGGTATGCCACCAATGAACCCCTCAATTTCAAGCTCAGCTGGGGACCACATGCACAACTTCAATACCCAACATCATCATAACTCATCCAACAAGCCATCCGATGTGCCACATGAGAAAAACAGATCTGCAGAGGTTCCAAAAGTAAGAAATTTTCATGCATCTAAAGAGAGTGAGGTACAATTCAGTACTGCAAGTAGTCCAAGTCAGAGAACTCGGGAAAGTAATCCCCTTCATCTCTTTCCCACTTCCCCAGTTGTTCAACTCCCGGACAGAGTCCCGGATCTGGATCATCATCTTGTGGTTGTGGAGCCGCCTTCACGTGTTATCAGAGTTGTGCCGCACAACGCTAGATCAGCAACAGCGTCTGTGGCACGGATATTTCAGTCTATACAAGAAGAGAGAAAACAATATGAATCCGGTTAGATCATCTCTCAGGTAGTAATGATCATGGTCTCATCATAGTTGATGCTTGCTTGGTCATTTTTATGTACACTTTTTGATTTTATTGTCTTGATTATATATATATATATATATATATATATATATATATATATATATGGGATTTATACTGTATGTAAATATATCTGTATTTACATCAAACCTCGAATGTAATAAAAGTTGATTATAGTGTTGTATTAATATGATTTTTTGGGTGGATTCCTTTTTTGAAGTTGTAACTTCTAGTATTGAACTATATAGTACTTCCTCCGCCCCACTTCAAGTTCAAGAGTTCTATTTTTCCTTTTGATTCGTCCCAGACTAACAGTCTCATTTCATAAATAGCAAATTTTGAACATTGTTTCAGACATTTATACTCTTATAATGAAAATATATTTTAAAAAAACTATTCATTATGCCCTTATAATTTTAACATATTTACAAAAAAATCAATCAAAAAGAGGGGGAAAGATTAAATGTTTTAATTTTTACATTCTCTCTCCTCTAATCTTCTATCCACTTGCAATTCTTTATTCATTTTTTAAAGTTTTTCTTAAAAAGCGTGAAATACTATCATAGGATTCTTGAAGTGAGACGGAGGGAGTATTAATTATGAGCCGATGATCATTTGGCTCAATGACGTAATGGCTATGCTCTTGTCTTTGACATGGGTTTGAACCTCCTCCCCTAAGCTATATTTAAAATGTTGTAATTTGACAAAAATAAATAAATAAATATGTTTTTTTTTTTCATGACATTTCTATTAGTTTAACAAGCTTAACTATAATTACCAAGTATGACATAATTGTAGTGATCAAAGAAATGGTTATCATTGTTGTTTTTATGATTATCGAGAAGGCTGAATCTGACTTAGAAGAGTGGAAGAGGGCTAGAGATGCAATATTTCATCATGATGTATGTAGTCCAACATTGCAAAGGGTGACATATTCCAAAGTCAAGTTTTGTTAAAATTACGTGTTGCAAGGATGTGCTTATTAGGACCATTCCTTTTACTTTGTGCTTGACAAGTCAAAATGTCAATATGTTGGCGGATGTAATTTTTAGGGCAATGTTTGTAATTACGAGCCCTACCATTTGAGTCAAACTTACAAATAAGCTTGTACATAATTGATATCTAAACTTTTGTTTTTGTCATTAATATTAATATTGTTCTTTTGATTTAAAAAAAAAAAAAAAAACTATAGTTACCAAGTTGACCAAATATGATATAATTGTAGTGATCAAAGTAATGGTTACCAAGTTAACCAAGTTTGTGTTTCATGGTGTGAGTACATTGAAATTGAATATTTGTTGTCAAAATTAGTGTTCGGATGATAAATATTGACGTTCGTGTGCGAGTGAAGCATGGAAAAATGAGTTTATTATGAAAAAATGAGTGTATTCGATGACGTCATAAAATTTGGGGTTTCACTAATAATGAAGGAATAACTGGATTTGTAGTAACTTGAACCTAGATCACAAAACAAACAATAATCACCGTTAGAGATCAAGCCGATGTTGATTCCGGCTTAGGCTCTCGGGTGTGAATATAATACTTGGAATGTCCTAGTATGTTTGTGTGCTAGAGTTTAGATAATGTGACTTATCTTGCCCAAAATGACAAGTGAGAATATTTATAATAGAGAGAGATCTGTTGGATGAGATCTCAGCCGTTGAGAGAGTTGGTATTGATCTAGGACACGTGTCGAGCCACGTTGATAAGTACAATAAATGGCAAGGTACTGTAGAGGATGTCGTTGATTGGACAAGGGATAGAGGGGCAGACGACAGCTGGTGTGATGCCTCAACGCGCGTAGTGGGCGCCTGAACCTCCATTTAATGCGATATGGACATGCTTGCCAGCTGGTGTCAGAGCTCGTACGGAATCGTGATCTCCAAGTTTGTTAGAAATCGGGAGTTTGGATGAGACCGCGGTCAACGCGCGGACGAAGGGTGACTCAATCTAAAATTGCAACGTCATTTAGTTCGATTTAGACCGGAGTGATTTTGAGCCCGATCTCTGAAGAGTCCGGATTCATCAGTATTCCATGGAGAAGATAGGCAACCGAACGAAAGCAAATTTGTGCTAACACCATAATTCATTTCAATAATTGATTAAATCACTAAAGCAAATCTTGACATGTGATTTTTTATTGAATGTAGTTGTTAGTTATAATAGATTGCTATGTAGTGGTAGTGTGAATTATTGAATATTAAAGAAAAAAAAATAGAAAAATAATTAGGAAAGGGTTTAGAAAAAGAAAAATAGAAAAATAGAAAAAAAGAAAAAAAGAAAAAAAGAAAAAAGAAACCATGTAGGGGAATTGAGAATTGTTATATAGGCCCGTAAAATTGTTGAGTAAACCCGTAGGTAATTTGTTTCAAAAATGCCCTCAAAGAAAATGTCCAAATTAACCCCTACCCTTTAGAATCCTTACTCTCCTACCTCATCGGTCGTCGTTTTCTTTTCGGCAGCCTGCGCGCAACTTCACATTTTCTTCAGCGCATTACGTCCTAGCTCCAACGCCATCAATCTTCTTCTTTTTGGTCGGTCTTCTTCTCCGGTAAGTCTCGCCCCAACCATTCGTCCCCCCTTCATCTTCTCTCTCCATTCTAGATCTGTTTTTTTTTTTTAATTCAACCTCGTAGCAAATGTCGGCCGGGTGTATCCGAATTTTCTTTCACTAGTCGGTTGGGTGTAGCCGATTTATGTCATGGAAATCAGCTCTGGCTGCCGAATTATTGCATCAAAATCGGCATTGATTTACCGAATCTAGAAATAATTTCGGCAACTAGTGGCCGATTTTGTTTTCTTCCAGAAAATTCACCGCCTTCATTTGAAACCCGAAGCAAACCCTAATTTCCTTCTAATTTGATGATCTGCAGTATTTTTTTTTTACTTTTTTTTTTTTTTCATTTTTCGAGTTTGAAGAAGGAAATTGTCCGATTTTAATGGGTTAGATGTTATTAAAATTGTGGGGTGTTGATTGCCTTCTTCAATTTCTGTCTGTTTTTTGGCCTTGATATTAGGGGTGGTGGGATTTCATTGCAATGGCTGCTGTTTGGGGGTGGCGTTTTGGTAGATTTGGGGATGGGGTTTCATGGTCATTTGGAATTTGGAGGATGGAGGAAGATAAAGGGTAGAAGGGGAAGAGTGATGAGTATGTATGATGTTGAGTGAATTTGTTTAGGATGGATTTATCATTACGGGTTTACTCAACATTTTTACGGGTCTATATAACAATTCTCAGGGGAATTCCTATCGGATAAAAGGAGGTCAAATTTGGGCGTTAATCACCCAACCAACGGAAACAGAATGGGAAGCAGGGCACTGTTTCTACTGCGAGGAGTGGCGCCACCATCCTCCGCCGCCCACCACCGTCATCCTCTTCAACAATTCCCGAAATCAACCCTTTCCCAGACGCTTATACACAAGGGGAAGAAATGGGTAAACCGAAGTTTCTCGGTCAAATCTAGTTTGGAGCCTCCTGATTTGACTCGTTTGGCCCAAACCGCCCGCATTTCTCTAACCCAAACTGAGGTATTGTCACCCATTTCATTGTTCATGTACGCTATCCGTTTGTTAAAATGCTCGTAAGAGTTTGTGTGTCTTCTCTCTGTATTTGTGGGTGTGTTTGAGCTTCGCCGGCCCACATTCAATGATTATGTGTTTAATTAATCTATATAGGTTGAAGAATTTGCTCCGAAGATTCAGCAAGTGGTAGATTGGTATTTTTCTCTCTCTGTATGATGTGTGTGTTTGTGTGTATATATATTCTCTCTCTCTTTTTGATTAGAGTAACACGGTGGTATTTACATTGTTCAAATCAGCTACTTGGTTGGTTGAAAACAAATGCGGAACGGATCTTTGCAACCCACACACCCACAAACAAAGTAACAAATGAGGCACAATATTTACGTGGTTCGGAGAAGTCTTCCTACGTACACGGGTGACAACCAAACAAAATCACTATTATCAAGGCATGGGCGGAGCCAGAAATGTTAGGAAGGGGGGGGGGCAAGAAACTGGGAGCAAAGGAAAGATGAGCGGGGGTTCGAGGGCAGCGCCCCCTATTTATTTATTTAGGCTATTTTTCTCCTATACAATACAACTTTAGACATAGCTAAATACTTATTTTTCTCTGTCTCACTAAAACTTACACTCTTTACCTCATTGGTGTCTCGTTAAAAATCATACTTTCTAAAATGAAAACTACACTTTCTAAATGAAATTGTTTTAATACTTCTTTATTCAATAAAATTCATACACTTAATCTTCAGGTCCAAAACTAAAGTGTAATTTTAGATGAAATGGAGGGAATAATGATTGAAAAAACAGAAAAAAAAAAGTCAAGGAGGGGCAACTGCCCCCTCTTGCCCCAATTTAGATCCGCCCCTGTATCAAGGTGATTACAAAGTGTTTACAAAGTGTATCACTCACACTCGTCTCACACTACAAATGTGTCTCTCTCTCAAAGTGTTTCTCACACAATTGCAATTTGCCACTATACTAGAATGAGTCCTAGCCAAGCCTATATATATGCACAAACCATCAATGATAAGGATGTATCCAAGAGAAGAGAGAACACCAAGAGTTTCATTGGAAACTCAAACAACATCCATACATGTATCACATAGATAATGATCACATGTGATAATGTACTTGGACCAAATGTATATGTACTTGAGCCAAATCCAACAATCTCCACCTTGGCGAAAGTTCCCAACCACATAGCCGATTTTGGTTGCCACCAAACTAACCGACTATTATTTCCTTCTAATGTTGATCAATTCCAAACAATGCTCAAACTTGTCTCGAGTAACCACCTTCGTCAACATATCAGCAGGGTTATCAGCACTCCCAATCTTCAATAACCGAATGTCACCTTCATTAACAATTTCACGAACAAAATGAAAGCGAACATCAATATGCTTCGTCCGGCCATGTTGTACTTGGTTCTTCGATAAACAAATAGCACTCTGGCTATCACAATACACATCAATGTGTTTCTGCAAAATTCCCGAGTCATTCACTAAACCGTGCATCCAAATAGCTTCCTTAAAAGCTTCGGTAACTGCCATATACTCTGCCTCGGTGGTAGATAATGCAATTATAGACTGAAGCGTAGAACGCCAACAAACGGTCCATGGCCATATTGAACACATAACCGGTAGTAGATCGTCGCATGTCCAAATCACCGGCGATAGTCGGAATCAACATAACCAACCACAAGTTTATCAAGCTCAAGTTTTTTCACTTTCTGAAACTTGAGACCAACATCAACAGTACCATGAATGTACTTCAAAATCCACTTAACAACTTGCCAATGCTCTTTTTCAAGATTGTGCATATAACGACTAACTATGCTCAAAGCTTGAGCAATATCAGGTCGGGAACAAACCATAACATACATCAAAGCACCAACTGCATTTGCATATGGAACTTTCTCCATCTGAATTTTCTCTTCATCTGAACTAGGACACATCAACGCACTAAGCTTAAAATGAGGAGCGAGCGGCGTACGAACAGGTTTTGTCGAGCCATTCATACCAAATCTTGTCAAAACCTTTTGCAGATACTGTGACTGAGTCAACCAAACAGTACCATTTCCTCTATCTCGCTTAATCTCCATCCCAAGTATCCTTTCTGCTTCACCTAAGTCTTTCATATCATATGCCTTTGACAGCTGAGCCTTCAATTTATCAATCTCCACCTTGCTCTTGGATGCAATCAACATGTCATCAACATACAAGAGCAAATAAATGAAGGAACCATCATTGAGTTTACAAAAATACACACAATGGTCAAATTGGCTTCGAGTGTAGTCATGCTCCACCATGAACTGATCAAACCTCTTATACCAGTGTTGAGGAGACTGCTTAAGTCCATACAAGGACTTCTTCAACTTGCAAACCCAATTATCCTTGCCAGCAACTTGAAAACCATCTGGTTGGGTCATATAGATCTCCTCCTCCAAATCTCCATGTAAGAAAGCTGTCTTCACATCAAGTTGTGCAAGCTCAAGATCAAATTGAGCAACCAACGCCAACGAAATTCGGATAGATGAATGCTTAACAATTGGAGAAAATATCTCATTGTAATCTATCCCTTCCTTTTGTGTATAACCCTTTGCTACTAATCGAGCCTTGTAGCGAATATTAGGTGTGTCTTCTTTCTTTGCAAACACCCATTTGCACCCAATTGCTTTCTTACCTTTCGAAAGCTCCACCAAATCCCAAGTCTGATTTTTCTTCAAGGACTTCATTTCCTCGTCCATAGCCTCTTGCCATATCGAACTATCAGAACTCTGAATAGCTTCTCTATAGCTATCGGAAACACCTCCGATCATAGGAAGAGCATATGCAACCATGTCATCAAAACGAGCAGGTCTTCGAATCTCTCTTCGTGGTCTATCTCTTGCAATAGAGTACTCTTGCTCATTATTATGTTGATCTTCAACTTCATTGTGGCTTTGCTCCACCTGATTTGAGTTCTTGGAACTCTCCTCCACCTGTTCAACAGTTTCGTATACAAGTTTATCAACAAGAATAAATGCTACCTTCTTTACCTGATTAGGAGCACCGGTCTCTTTCTCTTCCTTCTTCAAGGACATCACTGATTCATCAAATTTCACATCTCGACTCTTAACAATCTTCTTAGTTTCAGGGCACCACTATCTGAAACCCTTGACATTGCTGCTAAAGCCCATGAACTTGGCTTTCTTTGCTCGAGGGTCCAACTTAGAGTCATCAACGTGATAGTAGGCCGGACATCCAAATACGTGCAACCGGTCATAATCTCGCGATCGGCTCTCCGCACCATACTTCAAGAGGTATTTTCCCTCCATTTCCATCTGTAGGCAACCGATTCACCAAGTGAACTGCATAGCTAAGAGCCTCTGCCCACAATGCCTTACTCAAACCTGCTTGGGACAACATGAATCAAACCTTTTGCACCAAGGTCTGGTTCATTCTTTCCGCGACTCCATTCTGTTGTGGTTTACCAGGAACAGTGAAGTGTCGAACAATACCTTCTTCTCGACAAACTTCCAAAAATGGATCATACTTGTACTCTCCACCATTATCTGATCGCAGCTTCTTAATCTTTCTGCCCGTCTGGTTCTCCACCATTTTCTTCCATTCAAGGAAAATTCTAAGGAGCTCATACTTGTGTCTCATGGGGTACATCCAAGCTCTTCTAGAGTAATCATCAATAAAGGCGACGAACCACATTTTTCCACCCAACGAAATATTTTTCGTAGGACCCCATACATCAGAGTGAACATAATCCAAGATACCTTTGGTTCTATGGACTGCAGTATCAAACTTCACCCTTCTGTGTTTACCATACACAATGTTCACAAAAGTCGAATTTACCGGATTTGGCACCTTTTAGTTCACCCTGATTCACCAAGGTTTGGAGTGGTTTCTCTCCGGTATGTGCCATAAATTCGACATATCATGCTCTTTCGAGCTTGCAATGGCTGCTTGTTCAACAACTGTGCTTCCTTCGAGGTAGTACAAGTTACCTCTTCGAGTCCCTTTCATTACAACCAATTTTTTGTTCAGGTGACCTCCATCCAAAGTGATACGATAGCCTTTTGCATCCAAGGCTCCAAGAGAAATCAAGTTTTTCTTCACATCAGGGACATAACGAACTTCAGTGAGCTTACGAACAACTCCATCGAACATCTTCAAATGCACATAACCAATTCCTTTTGTTTGGCAAATGTTGTTGTTCCCCATATACACAACTCCACCATCGAACTCTTTAAAGTCCGAGAACATCTCCTTGTAAGGGCACATATGGTAGGAGCAACCGGAATCCAAGATCCACTCATTAGTGTGACAGGCTGAGAGTGAGACCGTCAAAGCATCATCAACGTCGTTGTCATCATTCCTAGCCACATTCGCTTTGGGCTCTTTCTTCTTCATGCGGGGGCAATCTTTCTTCCAATGCTCCTTTTGTCGGCTGCAGGCACATTCATCTTTGCCAACTCTTTTTCGATCAACTGATGTTCCCCTTGACTTCAATTGGGACCGACCACGTCCACCATTATTTCGACTATGAGTCCTCCCACGAACAGTTAAGGCATCTGAATCGGAATCTCGATATGTTCCCTTGTCCTTTTTTCATACCTCATTGTTCATCAAGGCATTAGAAACGTCATCAAATTTAATTTCAATTTTTTCATACCTCATTGTTCATCAAAACAAACCAAACTACTACTGCCTACTGTTCACTTTTCAAGAATAATATGGGCCACAAAATTTAAGCCTTAAGCTTAATCACGAATATGCAATAGAGTAAGCAGAGAACAGAAAAAAAATGGAAAAAAATATGTTGGGACTTATCTCAATTGCCGTGAGTATGTAGGAGCAGCTAGTGATATTTGGATTGGATCAAATGTTCTTTCTTTCAATTCGACTAAGCACAGTCGACTCCGAACTCAAAATTATTTTCAGAAAAAATTCCAAACGTCACGATCAAAGCTCTGATACCAATTGTTGAAAACAAATGCGGAACGGATCTTTGCAACCCACACACCCACAAACAAAGTAACAAATGAGGCACGTAAATTACGTGCCTCATTTGTTACTTTGTTTGTGGGTTGCAAAGATCCGTTCCGCATTTGTTTTCAACGTGGTTGAGATTTTTCACTTCTGTTAGGAATTCTTTGTCATAGTGGTGGCAGAGTTTTGGTTGTTTATCAAATTTAATTAAGTAGAGTTGGATGAAAATTTTAATGTGATGTAGACTGGGATTTCCTCTTTATATCATTGTATGTGCTGAGTAGGATTTTTTTTTTTTTTTTTGTATAATTGGAAGATTGAGATGAGAATCTATGTTCCAAAGGTTTGTACTTTCCAGATTCAATTTTGGCCTCTCTGAAAATTTTCAAGCTCAAGTATTTGCATGCGTGATTCTATGTTTCTCACCTTATGTCTTGTTGTTATGAAAGCATTTGGTATGGGTGTCTGGAGACTGGAGCAGTTGAGGTGAGAGCAGATTTGTTGCTCTTTGTGGGGAATATGAGGGAGCTTTTCATTTTCATTTTATTTAATCTTGGCAAATTACTGTCTTTTTCACTCGGATGGATGTGCAACTTATTGGATATTTGCTGCCTACCTTGGTGTGCTTTAAGGGCGTCTCTAGGCTGAACTTTAGTGTTTGTAGAACTGAGCTCATCGTAGATTTATTTAAGAGCGACCATTGAGGTTCATACTTACTGGGCATGCTTCTAGATTCTTGTTTCATGAAGGGATTGGATAAGGTTATGACAGAGGTATCAAAATAGCTCGAGTCCCAGTTGGTCGTCTGGATAAGCTGCGGGGATAATGTTTCCTCGGTTTTGATTGATTTTAAATTTGATTTATTTTCAAAGGTAGTGATGAAAATGCTACATTGCCTGATATAAAGTAATTTCAGTCAAAATTATGATGTTGAAACTTGAATTTACTCACTAGTACCATGTGTAATTACTGGTGTCCTCCCCATACATACTTCTATTGTTTTTCAAACGACGAATATCTGACTTTTAATTCAGTGGCGGAGCTAGGTTTCCATTTAAGTGGGGGCAAAATTACAACACAGTGCAGTTTTTTCCATACAAAGGGGGGGGGGGATGATAAAATTAACAATTTTAATGGTGAAATATCATGTTACTTATAACTACGAAAAGGGTTAAATTGTCTATATACAAAAGTTAAAGGGGGGCATTTTCCCCCATTTGTTATAATGTAGCTCCACCACTGTTGTAGTTAATGCGCTTTGAAGAGTCCATGTGATGCAGCCTTTGATTTTTCTGGACAGGTTCGGGCAACTTCAATCTGTTGATCTTGAGAGCATCGACCCAGCATTTAGGGCAGGTGCTTGGATACTATCATTGTTTATCAGTTTCGTTTGATAATCTTAAGAATCTTGCTGTGTGTATTCAACTTTCAAATCACGGATCATTTTTTTTTTTGTTAATTCTTCTCTTAAAAGCTACTCCTTCCATCCCATAATAGATGTCACATTTAACTTGTCAATGTTTGTAAGGAATGTGTTTGTACATTGCTTGTACAATGATAAAGTTTTACTAAGATTATTTTCTTATTTAGAAATGCGACATTTATTTTGGGATGGACAAAAAAGGAAAGTGCGAGATTTATTATGCGATGGAGGGAGTACTATCTTTTCTCGATAAAAAATTTGAACTTATCTGTTGCGATGTAGGAACTGATGTTGGAAGCTTCCGTGATGATCTTCCGGAAACATTTGAGAATAGGTGTGCTTCTACTTCTCTGCTGTGCTTAAGTGATGTAAGGGTTTAATGGTTCAATATCAAAGCTAACTATAACTCTGTACTAGGGAGGCTATGATAGCGTCTGTTCCAAGCTATGACGAGCCATACATCAAAGTTCCCAAAGTCTTGAAAGAGGAGTAGAATCATCAAGGTAAACAGTGTGATCTCTATAATTCAATTTACTCGTACCAAATAAAACAAAGCGTAATACTGTTTGGTCCTTTTCCTGACAATGTGGATATTAAAATTTTTACAAAGCGTACGGATGATAAATACTTGTAAGACTAATATGGATTGGTTTTGATACTCTATCCAGATGTTGAACACACAAAACTAAAACAACGAGCAGTGCAGCATGGTATTAGGAGGGGGACTACAGATATATCTAAGACATGTCGAAAAAAATAGGGTAAGGATCATCATGTTTCGCCCATGCATTAGCTTCCTCGCTCTTTTGTTGAATGTAGGATTTTTGATGTAGTGTAGTAGTGCAAGGAAAATACTGTTTACGTTAAGCCCATGTGGACCCTTCCCTTTCCTGAACTCCACGCGTAGTGGGAGCTCTTGTAGCACCATGTTTCCCTAATTGTAAGTCAAAACATGAAACACCTAAGATCAAGGCGTTGGCTTTTTTTTCTAAGTTTTAAACCGAAAATGAAAGTTATACCTCATTTTATTCCCAAATACGAATATTCATCCGCATATTCTAGAAACGTACAACCACAGAAGCAAAAAGTACAAATCCTAAGGACACCTATCATTTCTACCAGGACCACCATAGAAGAACTGAGGATCATCAACATAATCACTAACATAAAAAACATCATAACACTCATACTCATCTGAGTGGGAATTAACCCATTCCGGGAACATGAGTTCATGGGAGTTTTGCTCAACCCTCATCCTTGTAATGGTCCCACTGTTTTGGAAAATCCAATCCGGCCATCTTCCATTCCCCATATTTGTTTGTGTGTGGTGGGGATGTGTTTTCACCCTTGAGCTGTAAACCTCTCCTCCCCATTGAACAATCACTGCATGGTGACTTAGCAGCCTGAAAAGCTCTGCTGGCCAGTACCCTATGTTGATCTTCTCCCCAAATTGGACCCACCAGTTGTTTGTGATTGGATCCTGTATTTTCATTAATGTTGAGTATGAAATGTGTACTGGAAAATTAGTACTCCCTCCGCCCCAAAATGAATGGCCAAATTTAAATTTGCACTTGATCATTTTTTGGTCATATATTTTGGGACAAAGGTAGTAATTCAATACTTGATCCCTAAACAAATTAATGTCATATTTTTAGAGCACAATCACCAAATGGAGCAAAGTTCTTGAGCTAGAGGGGAAGGATAACACTCACACAAGCACACACACACACACACACACACACACACACACACACACACACACACACACACACACACACACACACACACACACACTGACTCTCTCTCTCTCTCACACACACACACACACACACATATATAAATGGAGTATTATTTACTTATGTCTAACCTTGTGGAGATACACAATGATTTCATAAGGAAGGCCAGTGAGATTTGAGATGGGGTAAATGGCTCCTCCAAGAGCAATTTCATGGTTGACTTGAACAAATCCAGGACATGTCAGATCAAAACATCCTGTTTTCTTTGAAGCATCAACCTAACAATACATGCACAACAAAAAAAAAAAATTTAGTAAAAGACAGAAAAAAATGAAATATAAAATAAATAAATAACTTTTCAGTTTCCGAGGAAAAAAGGAGAAAAAACTCACAGTCCAGTAGACATAATATCGGGTCTGATGATCCTTGTACACACTTGGGTTGACCTGAAAATTTTGTAAAATTCATTAATAGAAGAATTATTACCTCCGTCCCAAAATAAATGTCCATTTTTGTTTATCAAAATCAAAGATAAGAAAGTTGAAAGAGAATAATACGAATTGCCCAGCCAGATTCAACAGACTCGTCGTCATTTTGTAGAGAGACCATAGAAGTACTGTACTCATCCTCAGACTCAACATAAGGATTCCAAACCTTAATGTTTTGCTTTGCCTCCTGAATAACTGTATCCCTCTGTTATCAACCCTGCTGTCTACACACACAAAAAAAAAATCATATTAGGAAGAAAAGAAATACTCCCTCCGTCGCATAATATGTGTTGCAGTTGACTTGTCAATGTTTTAACGAAATGTTAAGCGTGCGAAGGTAACAATTTACCGAGTGGTTTGGAATGTGAAAGCTACTACTAGAGTCATTGGATTGCACAATATCATAATTTCTAGGGTTCTTCCTCCCATAGAATTGAGTTGTATTTGCATGTTTAAGTATATTCTTGTTTGATATTCTTCTAATGGGAATTGGTCCCTTTGGGCAACTTCCACTTCTTTGCCATATTTGTGAAGTTAAAATGTTCTCATAGCCTTCTTTTCTTTCACTTGAAGCAGTTTCTTTGCTAGTCTTTTCCTTCATTTGACCATTTGTCGGTGCCATCTGATAAAAAACAAAAACAAACATTTATTTTAAGACGGAGAGAACTGTACAAATATACAGTTTGATAGCTACACGCTGAACGCAAGTATTTTCTTTTGTCGTAATTAAAATCATTTTTTATATTTTATTTTCAAAGATAATGAAATTAGACCTGGATAGTGTGATTCCTTAGAGCAGGGTGATCAAAACCTGGCTGCTTGTAGATGTCAACACAATCAATTATGTCCCCATCTTCACTCTACAAAACCCCAAGTAATTTCTTCAACAACATTATCAAATTATCAACTTTAACTAAAAAATTTAAGGTAAAATTAATGTTGTAGCAAAATTAGAACAAAATTGCAGATTTAGAACATGAAATAGTAAGGAAAACGCGATACCCGGATGCTTTTTACTGCATGTCTTTTGAGAAGCTTGTTTGTGGACGACGACGTAGACTTGCCAACCTTCACAGCTACACAAGTAATCGAGATTAATGTTATGTTCAACGACAAAAGTAGTACTATCCGCTTGAATTCCATCTCTGTTTAAGAATGATAATAATCGGAAAAAAAATTGATTATTGTGGTTGTTCAGAGTTTTTATTTTTCTCAAAACCTTTATATGTAAATATTCATTGTCGCGGCTTTGCTATTATTATGTCAAGAAGAATGAGAAGAGCGAGCGAGATTAGAAGACATCGTTTAGACATGATCGACCTTCTCTATCATTCAAATGTCATTTTTAGTAATTCAAAATTTGAAAACGAAAAATTTGCTTCTGGCAAGGTAGAAATATGTATATCATTGAGAATAATGAAAAAATAAATAAATCATCAAAGGTATGTAGCCATTGCTTGCAAGTTTGAGCACATTTTATGCGCGGTTTATGAGTTATGAAAAGTAAGAAAGTGAGAATTAAACTTGAGTTTCGTTTGCATCGAGAATGAATATTAGGGGAGGGATTTTTCGAATATCGGAACTAGCAACATTCAAACTCTTACACAATTTAAATTGTGCTATAAGTAATTCATGAAATTGATTTCGATAAAGTTTAAGTAGATCAGTTACAAAAATAATCGTCCATAGTTTTGTTGGATGGAAGGATTTCTTATATTAGTCAAAAATAGATTATTTATTTTAAGAATTGTCTTTAGAACATCAAGTCGTTGTAGTATAGTGGTAAGTATTCCCGCCTGTCACGCGGGTGACCCGGGTTCGATCCCCGGCAACGGCGATTTTTTCTTCTTATTTTATTTTGTTTAAATAACTTTTCATAGCCCGCTCGTCCTTTTCTACCCGTTTTATTAGCTCACACTCGATCTTGCCCATCTCGCCCAAATCAGAAGGCGAGAGCCTGAAAACCTCTGTGGTTGCGACAATCCTAACTTCACATACTAGGTTTTCTTCTATCTCTCAACATTTTCCTTTGGTTTTGCATTTCAGATTATCCTTGAGAAACATATATTTTATGCACTCTATTAAGTGTAAAGAAATGGAAGATTAAGAATGTGATTCCTGTCCATGGCTTCTGTCCTTCTCTTACGATGTCTTCTTGAACTTCAGATACTCAAAAGAAGTTCATCTTTCACCTCTATGACAGATTGGTGGTTATTGCCGGAAGGAGGAGAAATTTCGCCGGAATTGATGAAAACAATTGAGGAGTCAAGAATGTACATTGTTGTTTTCTCCCAAATGATATTTCTATCTTAACAAACAAACAAAAACAATGAATATCATCTAATATATGGCTTTAATATATTATGTCAGCTCAGAATCAAGGCTAATTGATTATTAAGGAGGTTCTATCTCAATTGAACCCCAAAACACTGTTTGGATTCTCGTTTCAATGATGGCCAATCTTGACTGTTTCCATTTTCCACTCCCAAACTCGTACAGAAGTAGTATCGTTCGCTTCGTTAGGGCTTCGGAAAGTTAAGGCTCCCCGAAAAAGTCCCTTTCCATACACACAGGAGGTGGACTGAGGGAGGCTCAACCAATGTAGTGCTGCGCTTGATTTTCTTGCAAAATTACAGCGGGCAAATAAATATTTCGATTTATTCAGTATCTTTACGGGGAAAGACTTCGTTTGTTGTGGGTCGCGCCTCACCGCAGGCACTGAAGTTATCCTTCCCGCTATTAGATTTGGTCTATGACTATTGACCTCCAACAACTGGGCTAATGCTGATTCCGATTGAGAAAGCGGCAGACCCAGTGAGCTCGAGTGGGACGAGGATTTCGAGGACTTGGAAAACGAGTTCATGTTGTAAGAACCCGAAAAAATTTAAACTTTTAATTAAATTATTTTTATTAGAAAATGATTAGTTTAAAGACAATTATTAATTAGCATTTAATAATTGGGCCACTATTAAAAGTTAATTAAATGAATTGGATGATTAAACAAATTGGGCTAGTTAAGTGGGCTTGTGGAGTTAAGTTGGCCAAAGGAGAATAATACCCAAAATATAAATAACTAAACTCATCCTAAATTTCTTAATAAGTTACAACAAAAAAACAAAAAAGAACAAACCCTAACCCTAAACTACAAGCTGCGGCAGCCGCAACGGGGAGGAAGAAGGCAGCCGAGTTCTTGATCATTTTGATCAATTCTTCTAAACAAAAAATCAAGGTAATGTAATTCCCTACAATCCAAAATTTGTTTCATTCAATTTGGTTAAGTATTGAATTTTCTATGATTATTTGAAGTTAGAATTGATTAGAGATAATGAATAATTGTTCTTGAGATTTGATAATTAGTTTGATGATTATAATGATGAATTTTTTTTTAGTGTTTGATGATCAGGAGTATAACCTAATGTTGAATCTTAAATCTTGAATGATAATAATATGAAACATGAATCATTAATATGTAAAAATCCTTAATTATGGTTTTAGGTTTGAATTAAAATATTATGTCAATGTTCTTGGAGGAAAAGATGGAACAAAAATAATATTTTAGGCATAAGATGGTTCGGCCGAATGGCCTTATGATGTTGATTATGTTTTTGGGTTGAATTGTTAGAGTTTTGGCCAATTCTAAGATGCCAAGTTAGTTTTCAAACTGAAAAAGGACTAAACTGAATAGTTATAGGCTGAAACCGTTAGATTTCTGACCTTACAGTCAGGAACTAGCTGAAAAACTTAACCAAACTGCAAAGTCCAAAACTATAGGAGGACCAAACTGTAATTAATTAAAAGTTGAGGGACTATTCTGTAATTAATTAAAAGTTGAAGGACTATTTTGTGATTATTCAAAAGTTGAGGGACCTATTCGTAAATCCTTGAAAGTTAAAGGGTCATTTTGTAAATACCTAAAAGATGGAGGACCTATTAATAATTAGCCAAAAGTAGAAGGGCTTAAGTAGAAATTCTAAAAGAGGAAAGTCTGCTTTAGAGTTAAAAATTATGAAAAGCATAGAAAGGAGAACAATCTTAAATAAATGCGACCTATAAATAGAAAAGTACAAATCCAAGAATAATGGAATTCCCAAATATAAGAAATTTCCAAAAAAAAAAAAAATATTAGAAACTTTTCCAAACTTAGAAGATTACTAAATAAAGAAAGTTTATGAATAAAAGTAAACCAACCTTTAAAGTTGAGCCGAAAAGTAACTCATAGGTTAATTAAGTAAAGTGAAACCAAGGAAGGAGAAGTTAAAAGTAGATACTTAGGAAGTAAGTGTCTACTGAAACGAAGTCATTCTTGTATGTTTGTAGATACGTGCAAGGGAATCCTAGAAGCTAAGCGAAGCCAAGGTAAGTGATTACGTTCCTTTATTGTAATTGAATTCTTTATCTTTGAAATTCCTATATTTTTCTTGATAAAATCAAACTATCAAATGACATGATAGTATTTGGAAATAATTCGCGTTATTGAACGTTATTTGGAAATGTCCATATTCGGTGATGATATTGTTGTTCACCGAATATCTAAAGTTTGAAACTTGTTATATACATACTTGTACCTATGTATGCTTCTTAATCCTAGCTTGTCTGTTGAACGACTTACTTACTTAGGATAGACATGCCTAGTTAGAAAAGGCATTGTCAGAACTTGTCTAGTTAGGAAAAGACTTGTTCTTATTAGGGATTGCATGAGTGATCACATGCATTCTCTCAGGAATTGTTTGATTACAAGGGCAATTCTAGACCCCGAGCATATATGTGTGGATACCATATATGTTTCGACCCACACTAATGGCTTGATGAAGTTAGGTGTGTTAAATTGTACCTTTGGCATTGAGGTTATAATGTACGTTGGAATTTACGGAAATTGTGTGAATCCCTTTGAATCGTAGTGCCATAATCCTTTGAAGATAATCTTAAATGTTGTCTTGACTGTATTGTACCGCAGTCCATTATAAAGTTGAATTACCCTATCCTTATATTTTGTTATTGAAGTGTTCATTCTGGTCGTCTCTTCTTAGTACCCGAAGAGACTTCGTATGAACTTACTGAGCATTCGTTCGCTCACCCTTTCTCCATTAAATTTTTCTTTCCAAGTTCTAAGTAGAAGGGAATCGGATTGGTCGCGAGAAGGGCGACGTTTGGAGAATAATTAGGGTTATTGAATAATCATTCTATTTCATTTGGTTGTAAGTACATTAATGGCTGGTGTGGTTTTACTAGCTGAGACATTAAGTATTTATTTTCGCTTCCGCATTTATTAGGTTATTTATGGTATTTAATGACATTTATGATGTAATAGGGTTTGTGGGTGGAAACCCTAATATCTTGAAGTATTATTTATTGTCATTGAATGCTCATTTATGTATGAAAAAATTAGGGGTGTTACAGTTGGTATCAGAGCAATGGCTTTAGGTCTTATGGGAGAATTAGGCTTAAGTACTTGAAGATAGTAAAATTGACCTTGAGAAATGAGAGTTAGCCTATTCAACTTAGAGCTAAGTAAAAGAAGTTGGAGAAACAACTTACTTGTATGCTTTGAGGATTTTATTTTTGCTTTATTTTAAAAGAAGTGTATATATTATGTATTGGAGTTAATTTAATTAAGTTCTTTGTCTGATGTGTGTAGGATCATGGCACGGAGACCAAGGAAGTCTGTGAGATATAGTGCTGCACTCAAGGAGACAATTGCAGCCATGAACCACCGTATAAGATTGATCACTAAAGAGCTGAAACAAGAAAAGGCAAAAGTAAAGAGTCTGCAACATGCTCTTATGATAAGTAATGAAGATGTGGAGTTTATAGAGAATAAGCTGACTGAGAGTAACCAGAAAGTCAGAAACATGGAGGTACATATTAAAATAGCTAACCGAGAGTGGAACAAGCTAAGTGTGAAATTGCTGGATGAAGAAAAGCGAGTGTATGACCTCGAGAAGAAGATAGATGAACAAGAAAAGTGTGAGTTGGAGCTAAGGAAGTCAGGCTACCAAATATATGCAGAGAAATTAGAGATCCAAGCCAAATATGACGAGCTAGCAACCGAACACGAGAAGTGTGGAATCTAGAGATCAAGTGGAAGATCAGATAGGACGCACTGATGGCTAATCAGAAGTCCTGGGAGTTATTTTATTTAAGATTGATTCAGACTTAGTCTAGTAGTTTTCAGTTGAGATTGAATTTTTATTTATAGTAGAAAGGATTTTGAGACAGTTTATGTTCTTTTACCAATTCAGTATTAATAAAAGTTTTAGTTAATTTTATTACTCGTACCAAGTATGATAATCAACTATCCCTTATAAAGAAAAGTTAGAAGTTTAACTTGTTGAGAAACAACAAGAGAAGTCATAGAGCAAGTGAAACGGCCTATGAAACCATGGGGCGGAGTAAGACGACCATGGGGATTAAAGTGAAACTAGCCAAGTGAAACGGCTTGTGAAACCATGGGTCGAAGAAAGACGACCATGGAAATAAAAAGTGGAACTAGTCAAGTACAACGACTAGTAAGATAAAGTCAAACTAACTAAGTAAAACGTTAGTTGAAAAGTAAATTGTAAAGTCTTTTGGAGACGAAAAATTATGTAACTGACCAAGTAAAAGGTTAGTAGGGTAATAATTCCGAGACGAAAAATATCAAAGTTAACGAACCATCTAACGAACATTAAGTTAATGGTCTAGTACCAAAGGCCAAATGAATAAAACTTTCGTCTAGAGAAGACGTGAACCAAACCGTAGTCTAGTAAAGTGACTAACGAGCGAAAGGGACAACTAGCAAGTAAAAAGCTAGCACAAAGTGTAGAAGTTAAATACAATAGTCATGCATGTAAATGTACTGTTGTACCATATTCATGATAAGTATCAATGAAATAAGTACATATAACTGAAACAAAGTAATCCACAGATGTCGCCGCGCACAAGATCCGGACAAGGCGCCAACAACAGAAACGGTGGTAACAACAATAATGGAAACGAAAATGGAGGAGGACAACTGGACTCGAACATGGCCAATCTTCTTCAGACTCTGACACAACAGTGGCCGGAATAGGTCAAGCTTTGGCTGGATTAGCTCAAGCACCACCACCGATGCAGTTACGTGACCCGTTAGAATTATTCCAGAGGAGGAACCCTGATACGTTCTTAGACACGGTGAAAGAAAAGCCAAAGGACTGGATCAAAAGTACAGAAAGAGTTTTTGAGACATTGACTTGCACGGAGGAACAAAAAGTGGTATTCGCGACTTTTATGCTAAGGGGAAAAGCTCAGTCGTGGTGGGAGGCAGAAAAATGAGCTGCTATGGCTCGCGGTGATGCGACAATTACTTGGACTACATTCAAGAATATGTTTAACAAAAAGTACTATCCTGCCAGTGTGAGGAACGCTAAAGTGGCAGAGTTTTTAACCCTGGTGCAAGGAAGCAAGACCGTGGCAGAATATGGTGAGAAGTTTACTGATCTACTGGAATTTGCTCCAAGGTTCTTCGATAACGAAGAGTAGAAAGCAAGGAAATTCGAGGTAGGGATGAGTGATCGAATCAGGTATAGGATTACTCCGTTGGCTTTGGCAACGTATTAAGCAGTACTGGATAGGGCCAAGATCGTAGAGAAGGAGGCAGACAGTTATCGCAACCGTCGTGAGGAAGAGGGGAAGACTGTGACCAAGGAATCCGATGGGAACAAAGGGTCGAATGGGAATGGAGACAAGGACCGTTACAACCATAAGAGAAAGGCGGTAGATGACAGTCGTGATAAAGGCAGCTATGGGAACAAGTATTTTAACAACAACAACAGCAACAACAAGAACTTCAGTAGCAACAAGAAGGAATGGAAAAAGGGCAGGGCTCGAGGATTCACGAGTTACGATAAGTGCACTATCTGTGATGGAGCTCACATGACAGAGATATGTTACTACAAGGAGCAAAAATGCCACAACTGTGACAAGGTTGGACATCCGAAGTGGAAATGTCCTGAACCCAAGAAGGATGACCCAGCCTCAAGAGCTAAAGGAAGTAATGGAGGAAATGGTGGAGGTCGTGGACGAGTGTTCACTATGACAGCGAAAGCGGCCAATGTGAACAATGATCTCGTGGCAGGTACACTTCAGTTAAATTCTTGCGATGTTTATGTGTTGATAGATACTGGAGGTACACATTCAGTAGTTAGTAAATGCGTAGCTAAGAAGTTGAAATTGCAACCCGAAGCATTACAAATACCTTTAATGATAGACACACCTGCAAAAGAAGCTATACCTATCACCACAGTTTACAAGAATTGCACTTTGGGAATAGGAGGCACTGAGTTGACAATCGAACTCATTGAATTAGACATGTCAGAGTTCAATGTGATCTTAGGAATGGGTTGGTTAGCCATGAATCGTGCTAACGTTAATTGTTACGAGAAGATAATGACCTTTGTAGGGAAGGACAATGAAGAGTGTAAATTCTTAGGTTCGAAACCAAGGAGACAAGTAAGTTTGATAACTGCAATGAAGGCACGTAAATTGTTGAGGAAGGGATGTAGGGGATTTCTTGCATATATAGGTGAGACCGAAGGGAAGGAAGTAACTATAGATTCACTAGAAGTTGTTAGAGAATTTCAAGATGTATTTCCAGAAGATTTGCCCGGAATACCACCAGTAAGAGAAGTTGAGTTCACGATAGACCTAGTGCCGGAAACGACACCGATTTTGAGAGCACCATATAGGATGGCTCCGACGGAATTAAAGGAGTTGAAGGAGCAATTACAAGAGTTTTTGGATAAGGGGTTAATTAGACCGAGCGTGTCGCCATGGGGTACGCCGGTACTATTCGTAAAGAAGAAAGATGGGTCTATAAGGTTGTGTATCGATTATAGGGAGTTGAATAAAGTGACGGTAAGGAATCAGTATCCCTTATCGAGGATTGATGATTTGTTCGATAAACTGAAGGGGGATTGCTACTTTTCGAAGATAGATCTTAGGTCTGGTTACCATCAGTTGAGAGTGAAGGATGAAGATGTGGCAAAGACAGCATTCAGAACACGATATGGGCATTACGAGTTTGTGGCTATGCCGTTTGGTCTGACTAATGCACCAGTTGCATTCATGGAATTGATGAATAGGATATTTCAAGAGTACCTAGATAGGTGTGTGATAGTTTTTATTGATGATATTTTGGTGTACTCTAAAACAAAAGGAGAACATGCAGAACATTTAAAGTTAGTACTGGAAATCTTGAGGAGACAGAAGTTATACGCCAAGTTTAAGAAGTGTGAATTTTGGTTACAGAAGGTGGCATTCTTAGGACACGTGGTGTCTAAGGAAGGAATTTCTGTAGATCCAACCAAGATAGAGGCGATAATGGATTGGGAAAGACCGACTACAGTGACCGAGATAAGAAGTTTTCTGGGTTTAGCAGGTTACTATAGGAGATTCGTAGAGGGACTCTCTAAGTTATCTGGACCATTAACTAAGTTGAATCAAAAGGTAGCAAAGTTCATTTGGTCGGAGGAGTGTGAGAAAAGTTTTCAAGAGTTGAAGAATAGACTAGTGACTGCACCGGTATTGACGTTACCGACAGGAACTGAAGGGTTTGTTATTTACAACGATGCTTCATTGAAGGGATTAGGTTATGTCCTGATGCAAAATGAGAAGGTGATAGCATATGCATCTAGACAATTGAAGGTACATGAGAGGAACTACCCTACCCATGATTTGGAGTTAGCTGTGGTAGTATTTGCACTAAAGATTTGGAGACACTACTTGTATGGCGTTGTGAATGTGTGCCCAAAATTTTGTGTTATTGGAATTCACGCGAGTTTGAAGACATCCGAGTTATTTGAAAAACGGAGTCGCCACGCCATTTTGATTACCTCAAAACTTTGAAAAAAAGGTTTTATGGGTTCGGAGGTTAAGTTACCCCTTGGGAAGAACGTTTGGCGTTCACCCAAAGTGCCTTGCCGGAGCAAGTCTCCCTCGATTTCATTAATCGTGTTTGCTTGCGTGCTTTCTTTGTGTGCATGTGTTTGAAAATAAAGGGGGGAATGTCCCAAGTTATCTTCCGGACGTACAAACCATTTGTTGGTTGTCGCTCGGGATTCCTTGGAATTTATGTATTTGGGATTATGATCCCGTCCTCATCTTATGACTTATGATCATCGCATTTTAAACCTCGGGACCCTCGGGACTTGCGTGATCGAGAGAATGACTCTCTTTTGGGTCAAAGATGAGGTTCTTTAGGAAGGAATGTCCTTAGCCCATCAATCCTACGCTTTAAGACGGTCGAGCTCGTATAGAGGCTTCATACTCATTCTTAAGCGATAATCGGAGATATAGGGTTCAAGGTTATCCTTTTCCTAAAGAAATCATGAACCTTTAATGGAAGGAACGATGCAAAGATGAGAACTTTTACACCGGTCCGTTCCAAGGTTGGGGGAAAGGGGAAATGCATGATAGAAAAAAATGACTCTTTAATGAAAAGATGACATTTTTAGGTTGCAAATGATGCCTTTTGATTTAAAGAAATGATCTTTATGCAAATGATGCATAAAGATTTGATTTTTATGCAAATGATGCATTGAAAAAGGGGTTTTGATGCAAAGGATGCATTTTTATTGAAAAAGATTTGATCTTTATATGCAAATGATGCATAAAGATGACATTTTTATTGGAAAATAGGGATTTTAGGTGCAAAGGATGCACCTTTATGAAAAGACTACATTTTTATGACAAATGAGGTCTTAATGCATGCAAAGGGGAAAGGGGGTGATAAAGATATGATCTTTATGAATAAATGCCAAGTCCCAAGCAAGATATATGAATGCAATGAGCAAGTATATCAATTAAAATGCAAGGTTAGGGCGTGCGAGGTTACCAATCGTTTTCTTCGCTTCTTCGGACGGAGCTAGGAGGAGAGGTTCTTCTTGGGTCTTCAAGGAGGAGGGAGATGGCTTCTTGAGCTTCTTCTTCACCTTCTTGGACTTCCAGCAGCTCTTTGGAGGATCTTCTTCGTATTATGAGAGTATTGTGCTTTGTGTTGATGATCAAAATGGGTAGAGGAGGGCTCTATTTATAGGCAGTCTGGATAAGGCTAATGAAGCCGTGCGGCTGCAGGCCCTTTGCAAATGAGGCCGTGCGGGCTTATCCATTGTGACTCAGCATTCTAGAACCATGCAAGGTGGCATTATTCTAGAAGCTTCCCTCCTAATTAAAAAAACGTGTTTCTTAATTAGGAAGGATTCCCTTCAGCCTCTATTTAATTAAAAACAGTTCCGGAATGTTTCCGGAACGCTGGGAAGGTCTGGGGAATTACCGGAAAACTTACCGAAATTGCCGGGAAATTTAACCGGAAGGCATGAGCCAGATTTGGGTACTTACAGAAGCCCCTCGGCAACGTCACTTGCAAGGCGAGTGGGGTTGTCGATAGAAAAGGATCCGATCTGGCGAATGCCGAGATGGATTAGGTGACCAAGGTGGTCGAGTGGCTGAACCTTTTGGAAGGCTACCTACGTATCCCGGAGGAATCAAGCCAGGCCGTAGTTCGGAATTAGGATCCGCTGGGGGAGGAAGAAGAGAAACTGGTCTCTTGCTGGGGACAAAGAAGAGAAAATGACCTAGGAGGTCAAGCAATTGATCCTACTGGGGATATGCTAGGAGTGACCCAGGTGGTCGAATATTTGAACTTTTATGAGGGGGCGCTTTATCACTGAGGAGTGACAAAGGAACAGGGTGACCAAAGTGGTCGAATGGCTGAACCTTTTATAAAAGGCTACCTACGTATCCCGGAGGAATCAAGCCTTGATCGTAGTTCAAGCATCACTAGATAGTTAGGAACGATGTCTAGGATCCTTGAGATTTTGACAATTCGGAGGCTGTCACCTGATTGACAATTACTGGAGGCTGTCACCTGAGGAAGCTAGAGCTTATGGTGCTATCTCTTTATGACGGAGATAGAGGTAACTTAAGTTGGGAAACTTGAGCGTACGTCACTATTCGCGGATAGTGGTAGCACAAGTTGAAATGATTTGGGCATACGTCACTATTCGCGGATAGTGGTAGCACAATTTGAAATGATTTGGGCATACGTCACTATTCGCGGATAGTGGTAGCACAATTTGAAATGACTTGGAATGACTTGGGCATACTTCACTATTCGCGGATAGAGGTAGCACAAGTTGGAATGACTTGGGCATACTTCACTATTCGCGGATAGAGGTAGCACAAGTTGGAATGACTTGGGCATACTTCACTATTCGCGGATAGAGGTAGCACAATTTGAAATGACTTGGGCATTCTTCACTATTCGCGGATAGAGGTAGCACAAGTTGGAATGACTTGGGCATACTTCACTATTCGCGGATAGAGGTAGCACAAGTTTAAAGTTCTGACAATTCGGAGGTTGTCACCTAGTGTTATCCCGTTATAACGGAATTAACGGAGGCGACTGGGAATAAAGCTTGATTGCTAAAGAGATAAGGGATATTTTCTGAAAAGATGTTATCTTGGTTAAAAGATAACGGAAATTGCATGCCCAAGTGGAAGGTCCAGGGGCAGGATTGTAATTTCGCTCGTAGCGAATGAAGCCGCCCGGCATGAGATGGAGAAAAGAAGCCGTACGGCTAGAAGCCTCGTTTTTTTCCAGTTTATTTAAAATCAGGTTTTGAACGGGCATTGGGCACTTGTTGCCGCCCACTTCAGCCGAGAGAGAGAGAGAAGAGAGAGAGAATTTTCGAAATTCTTCAACCCTCTTTTGCTTCCCTTTGATTTGAAATGGATCCGGAGGGCAATCCCATACCGAGGCAAGCAAGAAGGAACATCTCGGCGGCCGCGAGAAGGAGGAGGAAGGAGCTTGTGAGGACGGAGAGGAAGTATGACTTCCTTACGCCTCCATCGGAGCTTTACCCGGGGAGGAGGGAGCATAAATCAACGAACCCGCGATCGGTTGGGGTAAGCATTCTCATTTTGCTCAAATCCGATGATTTTGCTTGAATTTTGAATGATTTTAGGGCTTGACCCGAATTATAAGATTTTGAATGATTTTTTGAATGATTTTGAGATGCATGAACAACCTATGAGGCTAAGAATGTGCAATGTGCAACTTGTTTGATGAAAATTATGAGAATGACTCACTTTTTTCTCGCAAAATGAAGTAAGAAATTTTTTTTTTTTAAAATATGAGACGGAGTTCTTGCCTTGTGCTAGAACTAGGTCAAAATTCTGATTTTCAATGAGAAAACATGATTTTGGAAGATGAAAATAATTCATGCATGCCATTTTTGAAAAATAATGCTTGTGTGGGAAAAATTGTGATTTTGTGCTTTAGGAAAGCAATGACGCGTTTCAAGTGATGAAAGACACATTTTTGATGCAAAAGTTATGCTAGAAAAACTTTTATGAATGCTTTTCTTTTGAAAATATGTGCACTTTTGAATATATGCATGCTTTTGAAATGATATGAAGGACTCGACGCTTCTTTTGATGTGCTTGTCTACAAGTGAGAACAAGTCTAGAGGACCGTCTGAGATAGCGGTCAAGCTTTGCGTAGAGATGCCAGATTTTGAGAAGAATGGGGCAAATCCTGCCAAGCAATGTGCGAGGGCTACCGGCTTGATGCATTTGTAGAGGCTATGGTAGGGTGTCCACATCACCTCTAAGAGCAAGGGCTTGGTCCAGCCCTATCCGAGTTCTCGTGGGACAAAGACTCATAGCTTCCATCCGAGCCGGGGAGAGCCGACAGCTGACTCCCGCCGATTTCACCGCTATTACGGGCTTAGCTCACCGGAGGCCCGTGACTTGAGGGACCATATTACAGCTCGAGGAGTTTCCTGTGCTTGCCGGTTTGAGCCGATTCCGAAGGGGCCGGGATGGAGACACGGAATGTCGAGGTGGCAGCCGTACTAGCATGCGTAATTTTGCCGCTAATGATGTGATCGCCCAGCACTGCTAGAGCATTCATATGGTTGATGCTATCGCCACCATCTTTGCCACCTCGGGACGATAGCTATGACTCTGCCTCCTCGACTCTCCGGAGGATGTTGATGGGATTGGGACGGTCTCTTGGGGCGAGGCCGGATTGGCGAGTTGTACTTCTCGTTGGACATGTACAATGGAACAAGGCCGCTCCATGGACCGCTTTTCTTTGCCCTCGAGGTAGTCTCCTTTTTTTTTTTTTTTTCTTTTCCCGTCTTGAGACTTTTATGAGAGAGAAAATGACCTTTTGATGTTTTGAACATGCAGCCTGGTTTTGCGAGGTGATCGGGTTCTTCCCTTGGAACCAAGCAGAGCGATGTCACCATCTTCCCCGCTATGGTTCGCCGGAGGGAGATGCGAGAGATAAATTCACTGGGAAGACCCGGATTACCTTCGACTACAAAATGGTGAGGCCGGTCATCAACAGTGGATGGGCACGATGGAGTGGACTTCTACCCCCGGGGTGTATCCAGAGATCTTGGCCGGGAGATGCTATAGAGGTGACGAGGTGCAGGAGGTGGCTCACAGTGGCCGACATGTGATGTCATTTATCCTGGGACCGCTTCGAGACAAGATGGTCATGTTCCCCACTAGATGCCATTACTCCTTCCTCGACCCTCCAAAGACGGATGCCGCAGCCTGTGGACCGGCCAGAGGATGAGATTGCTAGGTACTGTGCAGTGCGTGTCCGCGGAGGAGTACTTCGACATGGACACCCCCTACGCCGTGTTCGTGGAGCAGCGCCCGAGGACGCCACGTAAGCTAGTGAAGCCGGCGGTCACTCGTGGATATGGGGAGGATGAGCCTACCGACCCGCCGATCCCTCCCGCGCATCCGTCCTACGTGGTCCATGGAGTGCCGAGGAGGATGAGGATACCGTCCCCGATGCTAGGAGCCCTGGGCAAGACACCTTGCCGCCCGATAGCACCGTAAGTGTACTCTTAGGGTCTTATTCCCTTTTAGCTTTCGCATTTTCTCGCTTTTTGCTATTTTCCGAGATTTTCTCGAGATTTTTCTCTTTTTTTCTCGTGTTCCACTCGCACTTACGATAGGTCGGGTCAAAGTGCAGAATTAGGGGCTGGGAAGGACATGTGCCGGCCTCTTCGAGGAAGCCGGCTCGCGCTTCGAAGGCGGCAATGATGCACAGGAGCTCGGGCGCAAGAGACGGCACGTCTGGGGCACAGCTGCCTACCTCATCGGCCTCGAGTACTCTTCCAAGGCTATGCCTCGGGGCGGGACCCAACGCCGACATTCTGAGCAAACTGGCCGAGTATGGGCACGATAATGTCCATCTATCTCGATGTGAGCGATCTGTGAGGACTCGATGAGGGAGGCTAGCATCTACGAGCCGAGCAAATGATGAAGACGAAGAAGAATCGGAGGCCTAGGGAGGTCTCTAGAATAGATTTGGAACAAAAACAAACAATTTACAATTTTTATGCACACTTTGTTTATTTTTTGCTTTATTTGGGCGCCGATGGGGCGAAAACATTGTATTTATGTTTTAATTGCTTTTCTAATTCATGCTTTTTCAATTTGCATATTATCTGAGCCTTGGGGCGACTTTTTGCTTGGAATTGGGGCTGAAAATGGGCCAAAATGATTTATAATGGTGTATAAATACTTGAATGGCTTCGGGATATGTTTTTGTACAGTTTTGGTTGAAAAAGTGGGGTGAAAACTCCCTTGGGCAGCAATCTTGGTTGCCGCAGAATTTTTTTCTCGCAGAGGGCTAATGTAGCCGTGCGGCATGGCCTCGAGGGCAAAATGTAGCCGTGCGGCTAACCGCCCTGTCCGAGCTGGTTATTTTCTCGAATAAAAGCAAGGCTTGGCCATTTCATTTCATTTTCACTCTAGACTTGCCCCAATTGTTCCCAAGAGCATATTTTGGACCTAAAAGCACCATCTTTGATCATTTTGCGATGGAGAATCCCGTTAGATTGCAAAGGGGGAAACGAGACCATTTTCTATCCGGTCTTCAATCTTGGGCGAGATATAACTTCCAAAATAACAAGGGGCTGCTTGATTCTTCCTTCAAGATCAAGTCTTTATGGCATTTGAGGGATCTCCCGCCCGATTGGGATCTCGTTGAGAGCCGCAAAGAAAGTTCGGGATGTCCGAGACATGTTTACCAAGCTTTCTCTTACAACGAAATTGTCCCAACGCACGAAGACTTCGTAGCCTTGATTGGGGGTCCCGAGATTGAGGCTATATCTATTCCGCTGATCGGAGACGTGCCGGTGACGGTAAAGCTTGCATCTTTTCTCGCATTCCTTTGGGAGAGGCCGAGAGGATGATGGTAGCCCTGACAGATTGACCTTTCCGATATCCCGGCAAGGTTTGGGTCTCCAGATATGGCCGCGACCACAAAGTGGCTATGGATGCTTTCATTCTCTCGCGTATTCTCTATTTTGTTCACCGCCGAGTCCGCTGGGATCATAGTGGTCTCTTGGACATGGTCGAGACTCGCAGTGGCCGGGAAGGATATTGTCCCGCCGGGTTTTGGAGAGACATTTCACGGGATTGATAGGGATGGCTCGGGAGACCGTTTTCATGAGGTCCGGAGTCCCGGCTTACGTTGACTTCATGGGGCCGCAGGAGAGGCTCTGGGCTTTGCCTCGGGGCTTTGCCGACTCTGCCCTCGGGTGATTTCTGAGAGGTGCACCTAGGCAACAGAACAGGTAGCCGGAGCCGATGATGGCTAGGCTATCCACTTCGGACATCCGTTGGTGGATACCACATCGAGGTTGCGCATCAGGAGGATATTTCAGAGTCTTATGCCGCGAGGGTTCCAGATTCTCGCCGGTCGTCCTTCTACATACCCCGCTTGGTATCCAGCAAGCTTGGGGCTTTACAGAGCCATTGAGTGATCGGGAGGACATCCGGACCATGGAGGTGGTGTCATTGGACATGAGAGATCCAAATGCCTTCTCTTTCTTCTCGAGGGCTTGGACACATACCGCTTTCCCACCTGTGGCTATCTTCAGAGCGGTGAAGAGCACCATCTTGACCACCTGTCTACTGGACCGGTACGAGAGGGAGACGTGGAGCGACTCGTGTTATCTTCGAGGATAGACGCCGAGCTTTATTCGGGAGCCGACCGTGACTCGAGTAGGACTCGAGGGAGACCGAGGCTAAGGCGAGTTGCCATAACCAATCGTGTGACTTGGTCGTGATATGGAGGCTCGGTACAAGAGATTGTCCGAGGTCGCTCCTTCGACCGAGGCTCGTAGGGAGGAGGTGCGGACTCGTGCTCAGATAGAGAGAGCGCTCATCGACACGGGGTCGGGTAGAGGCTCCAAATGAGGATACCAGAGGTCGGGATGAGGGATACCGACATTATTGAGAAGAAAAGGAAGAAGACTCGACGAGGCCGAGGAAAAGGGAAGAAGACTCAAGAAGACTCACCGAATGACGACCGACAAGTCTTTTCTCAAGATCCTCTTATTGCCATTTGCAAACACATTAGTTTATTTAGGCATTTTATTGTATTTTAGATCTTTTAGCAAAGTTAGCAGAGTTAAGAGGTAGACCGTGCTTGAACTCATCAAGAAGTTTTTAACTTGTAATGAACAAGAAATATTATTTTAAAATTAATCAAGACACATTTCATGGAAATTCAAATGTCTTTATTGATTGGGACCCGCTTTTATGAAAACCGAAATACCCTTTACTATTTTTTTTTTAGACGCACTTCATGGAAGCTTGATTGTCCCTTTTTTTTATTGTTTAGGACACATTTCATGGAAACTTAATCGTCCTTTTTATTGTTTAGACCGAACCAATATATGGTCGCCACGTTCCCCTTTTACAAGAAAGGCTAAGTGGGCTCAGTCTACGTAGTTCATTCCGGTGAACTAAAATAATTTTTTTATGTGCACTGTTTTGCCTAGACCGCCCTTTTTGGGGTCTTCACTTAGCCGGGCATTACTCTTTTTGCACTAAGATTTTTTTTTTTTTTTTTTTTTTTTTTTTTTTTTTTTTATGTGCAACCCCGTCTTTTGCCTAGACCGCCCTTTTGGGGTCTTCACTTAGCCGGGCATTACTCTTTTGCACTTTTTTTTTTTCTTTTTTTTTTTTTTTTTTTTTTTTTTTTTTTTTTATCGTACATAGTATCTTCTGAGTTTATCACCGTTGACCGGGTGGACAAAGGGATTGCCATCCAAGTCTCGCAAGCTTCATTGCTCCTCCCGACGCATTTTCTCGCACCACATAAGGGCCGATCCAGACGGTTCCCATTTTCCTGTGGGGTCAGTCTCTCGGTAGGGGCTTTACTTTCAGCACCAAGTCGCCCTCTTTGATGTCTCCGGCCTTGACCTTTTATCAAACGCGGCCATTCGCCTCGGTAGGCTCGGGTGTGTTCCATGGCTTTTAGCCTTCTCTCGCCAAGGTGGCTAATTCATCATGCCGCTACGCAACCATTCCACTTCATTGACACTGCTTTTCCAGAGGACCCTTAATGACGGGATTTCCAACTCCACCGGTAACACCGCTTCCATCCCGTAAGTTAGGCAAAAGGAGTTTCTCCCGTGGTCGTTTCCGACAGACGCTCAGAGCCCCAGAGTGCTAGGTGCAGCTTTTCGGGCCAATCACGACCACGGGTGGCCATCTTCCTGATGATCCGCTCGAGTGTCTTATTGAAGCAGCCTTTCCACGGCTCCATTGGTTTGAGGTCTCGTACGGGACGACTTGTGGCGAGTAACTCAATTCTCGATGCCAGCCTATCGCAGCCTTCCTTCGAAGTGTGACCCATTATCGAAATGATCTCAGCTGGGCACCCCATATCTCGCACATTATGTTTTCTTTGATGAACCGGGCCACTTTTCTGAAGTGAGGACCTTGTAGGACTTGGCCTCTACCCACTGTGAAGTAGTCAATGGCTACCAAAACGAACTCGTGCCCATTGCTTCCCCGCCGGGATATTTTCCCTATCACGTCAATGCCCCAAGTTGCAAACGGCCAAGGAGTCGCCATGCAAGATGTGTCATGAGGTGGGAGATGGTTGAGGTTGGCAAACCGCCGGCATTTGTCGCAGTTCGGGACGTGCCGAACGCACCGTTTCCATGGAGATCCAAAGAGGTAACCCATTCTCGAGGATCACTGTGCATCGTGGCTCGCATTCATGTGAGGACCGCAGGGACCATCGTGACTTTGGCCATCAACTCTCCGGCTCTTTCTTGAGTGACACATAAGAGGAGTGGTCCTCGATACCGCCTTGTATAGGTTGCCTCCTAGAATGACGCACCGAGAAGCCAACCTTTCAGGCTTGCAAGCTTTTGGCTCGACTCCTTCTTTGGTCTACCTTCTTCGCCTCTCGAAAGCCGACTCTCCGTCTTTGAGGAATTGGTAACTGATTGTACCAAGGTTCCTTTATAGGCTCTGGGTCCCGTGTCCACTTCACAACGTAAAGTCAGCTTCTCTTCTACCCACTCAAGGGCTTTATGGCTTTTCCTGTGGGATCTCTACCAAGGAGGCTAGAGTAGCTAGAGCATCTCGCGACCGTTCTTTTCCCCAAGTAATGGAAAGTCACTTCTGAATCGTCCCACTAACTCCTCCATACGGGCATGATACCGTATGTGCATTAGGGTCTACGCCTTCCACTTGTTGGAGACTTGGTTGATGATCGTGGCCGAGTCTCCGTAAACTTCGAGCTCCTTGACATTTCTTTCTAAGGCGCCTCCAAACCAAAGAATGCAAAGCTTCATACTCGCGGCATTGTTCGTGGCAGAAAGTTCAACTTGAGGGCTACGGGGGTATGCTCATCTTTCGGATCGACCAATAGCATTCCTACACCATTTCCTCTTTGTTAGCGGCTCCGTCAAAGAACAATCGCCATCTATTTTCGTGCTCAACCGCAAAGATCCCTTCATCTCGGAAATTGGGGTTCAGCCCTCTCGTCTTCATTACTGGGAAGTTCGCTAGGTGATCTCGACAATGCTTGACCCGATGGCCTTTCTCGGTCACATAGTTGATGTCGTATTCGCCAAGAAGAAGGACCACTTCGCTAGACGCATCGATATGGGGAAGGCTTGTCAAAGATGTACTTGATGGGGTCCATTTTCGAGACCAAGTTCACAGGCGGGCTTCGTATATAATGCTTCAACTTGCCGACTACCTGCACTCCTCCCGCACAGTCTTTTCACACGCCGAGTAATTGAGCTCACTCCTCGTAGCTTCCGCCGACAAAGTAAATGGCATTTTCTACCCGAGAGTCTTTCTTCTTTCGAGCAAGCATAGCCCCAACCGCCGTGTTCGGATAGCTAGATAGAGCAAGAGGCTTCGTCTATGTGGGGCATAGTACCGGGGATGCACTAAGTATGCCTTGATCTCGGGTCAAAGGCGTCTTGGCATTCTTCGGTCCATTCTCGTGTCCACATTCTTCTTCATGAGCTTGAAGACGGGCTCGCACATAGTGGTCAACCGATTGACAAAACGGCCGATGTACCGCAATTTTCCCATGAAGCTTTTGACTTCCGTCCGGGTTTGAGGTGGCCTCATATCCACGATAGCTTTGATCTTTCTGGGGTCAACTTCTATACCTCGCTCCGTGAATTACGTACCCGAGCACTTTTCCCCTTGTCACTCCGAAGGTGCATTTGGTGTGGTTTAGTCTCATGGAATGCCGTCTCACCTCTCAAAGAATTTTCGTAGGTCAACAAAGTGCCGCCCACCTTCTCCTTTGGAGCGGATTATCATGTCGTCTACGTAGACCTCAATCTCCTCGTGGATCATGTCATGAAAAAGCGCGGTCACGCCTCGTAAGTAGCCCCGCATTCTCGAGCTCCGAATGGCATTACCGTATAACAAAAGCAGGTTCCTACTGCGTGGCGCGAAGGCCGTCTTTTCTGGTCTTCCTCGCCATCTTGATCTCGGTTGTAGCTCGCAAAACCATCAACGAAGGATTTGACTTCGTAGTCAGCAAAGTGGAGTCCACCTGTGATGTCTATGTTTGCGTAGGGTAGTCGTCTTTGGGCCGGCCTTGTTCGTATCTCTGAAATCCACACAGAACAAGACCTTCCCATCACTGCCCTTGGTTACTTGGCCACGATGTTGGACAACCATGTCGGGTATTCAATGACTCGATGAATCCTACCCGCAGTAGCTTCTCAATTTCTTCTTTGACCCGTAGAGACCATTCCGGCTTGATCTTTCTCGCTCGCTTTATCCGGCTCGGCATCTCGGTGCTAGAGGGATTCTCGTGCTCTACTATCGAACCTGTCTAGCCCCTAAGATATCTTTGTATGACCATGCAAACACGCCGACGTATTCTCCGAAAGCAGCCCAATCAATCTGTCCCTTTCAACCCCCCGGAAGAAGCTTCCAACTCAGGTCTCTTTAGGTTCCTCAATAGTACCCAAGTTCACACTTATCAAAACCTCCTAGCAGACTGGGCCCGGTTTTCCTCTTTTCCTAAACCTCGCTTAAAGATTTCTTTAATGTATTGTTCGTTTAGTGTGTTTCGCATCTTGTTCAAAATGATTCATTATTAACCTGTTGTTAAGTTTTGAGTTAATTTATCATTTGTTAAGTTGGCAACAAGAGGATAATCAAAGATTTGTCATTTCATTCAAGATAAGGGGAAAGATGACATCGATTACATTTTTCATAATCCTCGTGCGCGAGGCCTTCGGATGACTCTCGAGGACCGGAATTCGAAGATTCCCGACTAACCGAATAGACAACAAAGGTGTTTGACACGACCGGGCCGAGGAGGACGGGGTACCAATCCAAGCTCCGTGATCATTTGCCGTCGATCAAGCTATCGGCCCCGAGAATGTCTCCCAATTCTTCAATGGCATTTCGTCTTAGTCACCAAAGTGCGAGGATCAAAATGACTTTCACCATCGTCTCCAATAACGGCAACTATCTCATCATTTGAATCAAGTCGATCAAGTCCGGGATTTGTGCTTCTTCACAAACAACTCTTGCAAACCCCACTCGACCGTTCTTCACCGCCGGGCAGCCTTCTATCCGGCTGATCTTTGGAAGAGCTAACTCAAAGGCGGAGAAGTCCATTGTCCCGCATGCCGACCTTTGACACTCGGCCGGATTTCCTTTGAAGACGTACTCATTCTCGAACGGTAGTGGTAGCCCTGTGGATATCTCGCAAATCAAGGAACATTCTTCGAACGGATTGGCCGGCTTTCCCTAACTTTCTCAAGGTTCTCTAGAAGGGTTTTCTCGCAAGGAGATCCGGCGATCACTTTCATCATATTGTGTCCCTCCTTTTATAAAGTAATGGGTCGAGACAGATCGTAAGGATGGAGCCGGACCCCTTCACCTTTCTTGCCTTTAGCTTTTCCGCATCCCGAGAGTTCGGTTTGTATCCCAAGCCATATCTCGTAGTCTCGCTCCTTCACATCAATGATGGTGTTACGACCTTGAAGTCTTCTACCCAATCCAAGTCCCTAAGATAGCTCATTTTTTCGCATCATTCTCATGGCAGAGGGATTTTATCTAAGTAGTGGGTGAGGTCAAGGCAACACACTTGTGCCTTGGAAGAAGCTACGGAGAATCCGGTCAATGCTAACCCTTCATCATCATGCTTGATCTCCAATATCGGGATGTCCCCTTGCCGGTTCCTTCTACCGTGACACTCGTCCCCATAAATGGTGGTGATAGTTCCATCACTCGACCAAATTTGACGCACCGATGCAAAGTAGAGGCTACCCCGTTTATCCGTGGATCCAAGGCCGTCCCAAAGAAGGCAAGAATGAAATCGGAATGTCAATAACTTGAAAATCAACATCCATGACCTTTTTTCCGAACCACATCTTGAGAGTGGCGATCCCCAAAACCGACCGTGCAAAGGGAGTCATAGGCCTTAATAGTCCGACTAGAAGGCTTTAAGTCCGTTGGCTTAGATCCAATAAATCCATCATCTTAGCCGGCAAGACATTCATGTGCACTCGTCAACTAGTACTCGCTGCAATCGACGCTCTTCTAACTCGGACTCCGTGATGTAAAAGAGGTTCGTTGTGGACTAGCCCCCATATCGCTTTGCGTGCATCCAATTCAAAATGAAGGTAATGATGTTTCCATAGTGGGATATTTCCAATCATTTGGACGACCTCATCAGTGGGTGACATATCTATGGGCAAATTCACGGTCTTTGGCCAAACTTTCTTCTAGTTTCAACTTATGAGGGTATGAAGAGGTTAACAGGGACCATAAGGAAATATTGGCTTGGGTACACTTACCAATCGAAAGTTAGGACTCGGATCCTCCCTTATCGTAGTTTTCCAGCTTTTCTCAGCTTCTAGCTTATAAGGTCTTTTATCCGTCAAGGTTCGTTCCGAGACTTGTGGCATTCCTTTTGTCACCCTTAGGTCTGCTCAATACTCATCCGTCCGCACCGAGTCATCACATAGACATTTTGATTTTCTCTCGGTCATCATTCCTACTGGAGGATTCCCTCACAATTCTTTCAAAGTCGAGGCGGACTTCTCTTACCGCGATGGCCACCCCGCCGATTGATCTCGACACGGTGACGGTGTCGGCTGAAGCATAGGCGGCTTCCCGAATCCGGGTCCCGTAAGTTAATCGGCCTTTTGACCTTTTCACATTCTCCGGTTTAAAGCTTTCTACGCCTCATTCAAACTTTCAGAGGTCGCATGCAACAAGAATTATCACTTCCGGATTTTGGAGCTCGGGCATAATGGCTTTCTCATCCGATCCTAGCAACTTCTTCTTTAATGTAGAAAGTAGGATCACATTCCTCTATCACCTGGCCAAGCATGTCTCTTCTTTCCCCGGTGGTCAACCTTTGACGGCATTTTGGACATTGGCTAAACACTTTCCCGAATCAGGGAAATTCCATCATCAATAAGGATTTCAAGTGGTCAAAAACCTCATGGCGGGTTCCTTTTCCTTACCGGTCGAGATATTTTCCTCGGGCTTTCCGGCTCTCTCGGGGGCTAACCACTCCTCTATTGTCCCTTTCCTAAGCACCTCCCGACCGTGTCTCTCACGCTGTCACCACAAGAAATCTCGTGGGAACTTTCGTCTTCGGTCTTCCATGCATCTGTAATGAGGGCAAAAGCAGGTCGGGGATACTCGACGCCATATGAGGGGTATCCTCGACTCTTCCTCGGGTTTAGGGATTACCAGGAAAACATCATTATCATCGTATGGACATAAAGGGACTCTGGGTCGCCTCTAAACTCGTGGACTCTTTCCAAGGCATCCATACATTCTTCTTCGTACCAAGCTCAGGGAGCTGACTACTAACACCGGTGGATAGAGTCTACCCTTCCCGAGTGAGAGTTTGGCTTCGCGACACTTACATGTTCTAGATCGGTGGGAGGAGCCCACTTCCCTCTCTTTGGCTAAAGCTTCGATCAGTTCTTCCATTCCCCTACCAAGTCCTCAGACGTGGGTATCAACTCTTAATATAAGACTCATACACTCGCCCTCATCATTCTCCGAGCCTTTGCATAGGCCGTGACACACTTTTGAAGTGATTTCATCCCC